>JANVCQ010689224.1:0-14090 GCA_025531925.1 Erythroxylum plowmanianum | reverse complement strand
TTTATACTGAGTGATGTAGCACGCCACCCTCGCGGGGCACGGACCTGGACATCACCGTCGATGTCGGGTTCGAGTCTTGCGATAGTGGGGTGTTACAATTAATGCATGGACTATATGTTGTATGTGCAGCATCTACTAGTTTGTTCGCTTTAGGAAATGACTTGATCAGGTTCAATGGTCTGAATTATGGAGATTGGTCTGAACAAATCCAGTTCTAACTGGGTGTAATGGATTTGGACTTGGCCATAGTTTCAGACGTAAGGCTTATAGCCATAACTGAGACTAGTTCTGAAGCTGACAAGTCTTATTATGAGGCTTAGGAACGGTCTAACAGGCTGAGTTTGAATTTAATGCGAATGACGATTGCAGAAAATGTAAAGTTGTCAATGCCTAAAATAGATAATGCAAAGGATTTCATGTTGAAGCCTAAAGAGTACTCTCACTCTGATATAGCTAATAAGTCCATAGTAGGGACTTTAATGAGTGAGCTGACGACCAAAAAGTTTAATTGGTCACAGCCCGTTCATGATCATGTAACTCATATGTCAAACCTAACTGCAAAGCTGAAATCCATGGGAAGGGATGTGAGTGAGTCCTTTCTAGTATAGTTCATTATCAACTCCCTTCCTCTAGAGTTTGACCAGTTCTAGGTGAATTATAACACCATTAAGGAAAAATGGATCCTTCAAGAAATAAAGGCCAAATTGGTTCAGGAGGAAGGGAAATTGAAGAAAATAAAGGAACACTCCGTTTATCTCACGTTTCATCAAGGAGCTAGTAGCAGCAAAAACAAACCAGGAAAGAAGGGAAAAAATAAGGAAAAAGCTCTCAGCAAAGTTAATAAGGACCGAATCAATAAATAGAAGAGGTGCCACTTCTACAAGAAGCCTGGTCATTTCAGGAAAGATTGTCCTAAAAGAAAGGCTTAGATCGAAAAGAAAGGTACATACTATGTCTCAGTATGTTTTGAATCAAATCTTATTGAAGTGTCTAATAATACCTGGTAGTTAGATTCTGGTGCAACTACTCATATGTCACATGTTAAACAGGGATTCCTTTCAATCCAGACCATAAACGAAACTGAAAAGTTCTTGTATATAGGAAACAAAATGAAGGCACGAATAGAGGGCATTGGGACATACAGATTGATCTTTGACACTAGGTGTCACGTGGATCTCAAAAATTGTCTTTATGTTCCTAACTGTGCTAGGAATTTAGTTTCTGTTGCAAAGTTAAGTGATGATGGTTTTAACTTTAAGATTGGAAACTGTGTTTTTTCGCTGTATAAACATAAGCACTATTATGATTCTGGTACTTTAATTGATTGCTTATATCATTTCAATCTTGATTTTGATTTTGCTAAATCTCTGTTTCATGTTGACCATATTATAGGAAGTAAAGATAGTGCATGTTAATGGACATTTTTATATCAATTTTAGATCTATAATCTGCTAAACTCTTGTCTATTTAATGTTTAAATTGCACTAATTAAAAGTTATTTGTTTTAATTCTAGGCACATATTAAATTTGGGACAATTAAAAGCCTAAAGTAAGAAAAGAAAGCAGCTGCATAAGAGTTAAAAAAAATAGAAAGAGCTGGATGTGAAAGGTGACAAAAACTCTCCTAAAATCATGTAGAAAACAACAGTTGGTGGCAGATAAAAGAGAGCATGAGATGATGGACTTGGTGGCAGATAAAAGAGAGCATGAGATGATGGACTTGGTGGCAGATAAAAGAGAGCATGAGATGATGGACTTTCAATACATAAGAGACAAAAGAAGATGGCTGCAGCAGGAGAGTTGAAAAATACGAGAGTTAGGCGTGAATGAGGGCTGGAATTTATTAAATATGGTGAGACAAAAAGAGAAAGGAATTGGTACTAGCATAGAGAAAAAACGTTGTAGCTGGTGACGAAAATGAATCAAGCAACTAGTGGCATGAATTAAGCAGCAACTGGTGGTGTGAATTAAGCAACAACAGGTGGCGTGAATAAAGGAATAGCTGGGGACACTCCATTGGGAGGAGAAAAAGGATAGCTGCTGGTGGAGACCAAAGGAGACATGGGTGCTAACTTAGACTATCCACTCACGTTACACCAAGAAAAAAATAACATAGCCAATCCATCACTGATGCCCAACCTTACACACAAAACAACCTCTACTAACACAATGAAGACAGCTGGGCTAGATAGAAGAAAGTGATCTGGACTAGATGAAAAAAATCGTTGCTATTGGTGGCATAAAATAATCGTAAGCTGGTGGCTAGGAGGGAGACGTTAGTAGCTGGTGAGTTGAAGAAGACTACATGACAGTTGGTGCATGAGAGGGATTATGCGTGAGTTGGTGGAGACAAACAATTGAGGAGAGCTGGTCGAGAAAGCAGGAGGTAGAAACAAAAACGCAACTTTCCACTGGTGAACAAAACATTGAAGCCGGTGGCAACAAAACATGGAAGCAGGTGGTAGCACAAAAAGAGAGTGGCGAAAGAGCATTGGGGGGCTTGAGACGTTGGCAGCTGGACTAGAATGAGAGAACGTTGAGCTAGTGACAAAAATGTTGAGCTGGTGGCAAAAACGTGAGCTGGTGGAGACAAAAAGGGACTGACACATAGCCGTCAAAAGACACTCTCCACTCACATGTTAGCAACTGGTGGCTTGAACAATTTTCCACACACATGTTGGTAGGAGGTGGCAAGCAACAAAGGAAGGAGCTAGTGGAAAGGAAGAGCTGTGCACGAATGAGAAGGCTAGAAAGTTGGTAGCTGCATTAAAAGACGAGAGTAGCTATATAGTGAAAAGGGAGAAGAAGCTAGTAGCGTGAGAAAAATTTATCTGCAGGAAAAAGGGGTGTTTTTAATTTTTTATTCCTTATTTATTTTAATTGTGTGGATTTAATCAATGCAACTATATATTATGACCATGATGTATGTTACATTGATGAATATGTGTGAGTAAGTTTTTCTTTTCGGTTAAGGTTAATATTGACATTGGATTAGGATAATTTTTGTGGTATTGATTTTTGCTTGATTGAACGTATATTTAGTCCTAATTTAGCTTGGTCACCTAGATTAAGACTATAGATGATTGAATGCCATAATGAATGGGATTTAATTTGTCATAAAATTAATCAAGCGATATACTTGAGTCTAAAGTGTAGACCGACCATAGGATCTTGTGTGAGGATACCTAGGATTAACGAACTTAATTTTAGGCTTCTTGTATTGAATGCCTTTTATTCCGAATTATCTATGAAGTAGGTGACTCGGATTTAGAAGAGAGGGGAATGCCCATGAACATTGGGTTTGACTCGCTTAAGTGAAGTAATTCCTAGATCAATCCACCGTTACAATTTTTTTTAGTGTCCAATCCAATTGAAATCTAATACCTTAACCGATTTTTATCATCTGATTAAATTTAGTTGTTTTTAATTTATACCTTGCATTTTTCATAATTCCTTGATTTGCTTACTTTATTTAATTTTATTTTCAAATCAATCAATTCTTGATCGTTTAAGTAATGTTTCATCGTTTAATTTAATCATCCTGGAATTCTCTTGAGTACGATATTCGATTATTATCGTTTTATATTACTTGTCGACGAGGTGCGCTTGCCTCTAATTGATCTATATAGAATTTAATTTATATTGTTTTGTTTAGACCGCAACAAATTTTTGGCGCCGTTGTTGGGGAATAAATTCTTTATTATGAGTCATTAGATTATACAGCATTAATTTTCTCAGATTTAATTCTTGCTTCATTGTTTATTTGCGTATTTTAGTTGTTTGCTTAATTGCTTTATTTCGGTGTGTTTTATTTTCCATTCTTAGTTCTATTATTATTTGCTTTTTACATGTTCCATTTTGTTTATGCTCACTCGTGGCCAAAAGCCCGAGAATTTCATACTAGATACTAAGATTGAAAAAACTGCTCGCAGGTTACGTAAGGAAACTAGATTGACTCGGAGTAATAATACAGTAGAAAGGATTAGAGAAGAGCAGTTTGTAGAGATGAAACAGCACGAGGAGAGGTTGATGTCACATACTGAAGAGAGAAGGGAGTTGTCTATGATGGATTTGACTATGGGGCACAACAATAGGCCCATGCCTCCCATTATAAGGACGACGATCACAACTGTGAGTTTTGAGATTCCTCACAACATTATATCCATGGTGAGGGCATCTCAATTTGGAGGATTGCCTTTGGTGGATCCAAATAACCATTTGGAGATGTTTTTGAATATTTGTGATTTGTTCAAGCAGAATGGAGTATTGAAAGATGCAGTGAGATTAAGGTTATTCCCATTTTCTTTAAGGGAAAGGCCAGAGTATAGTTGACTAGTTTGCAGTCGGGATCGATTACTACATGGGATGAGATGATGCGATTATTTTTGGCAAAAATTTTCCCTCCTGTCAAGGTTGCAAAGATGAAGAATAAGATCACTTCCTTCACTCAATATGAAAATGAAAGTTTATATGAAGCGTGGGAGCGATTTTGAAATATGTTGGCACAGTGTCCTATTTATAGGTTCTCTACATGATAGCAGGTCAATACTTTTGATACAAGAATGAACCCATAAACCAGGAGTACCATAGATGCTACTGCAGGAGGCAGTTTAATAAGGAAAATGCCAGATTAGGCCTACAAATTGATCGACGAGATGGCCACTAGTAATTTTCAGTATCATATAGAAAGGCATCCCAGACGACCTACAGGAGCTCGTGTAGTAGACAATACAGTCGCTTTATTTGCTCAGATGGATGTTTTGACGAAGAAATTAGATAATCTAATGCACAGTGTGAGAGGAGGAGCTAGCTCCTCATTAAGGAGTTGTGCTGCTTGCGAGCATTGTGGTGGAGATTCCCATGCATCTTCTGAGTGTCAAGTCGGGAATCATTTTGCTCAAGAGACAGAAAAGGCTCATTATGTGGGCAATTATAACAAACAGAGAGGGGATCCATATTCTAACAACTACAACCCAAGGTGGAGGAATCATCCAAATTTCTCTTGGCGGAATGATCAAGTGGCATAACCACAGTCATCTAATGTTCAGAGACAGCCACCTCTAGGTTTCAAGACTCATATTCCTGCACCAACAGAGAAATCTAATCTCGAAGAGCTACTCTCAAAGTACATTTCCACTGCTGAGGTTAGGATGCAGAACTAAGAATCTTCTATCAGATATTTGGAGAAACAGATGAGCCAGATTGCAAGTTTGTTGAAGGAAAGACCTTCAGGTTCATTGCCCAGCACTATTAAGGTCAACTCGAGAGAACATGTAAAGGCAATCTTATTGAGAAGTGACAAACAGCTTGAAGAAGTTAAGGAGAAGCAGAAGGATAAAAAAGTGGAAAAGAGTGAAGCAGAAGAGAGTCAGGAAAGTGACAATGAGGCCAAGGAAGCACTAGCTGAAAAGGAGGATCATCTAAGGTTATTTGATGGCCCCATCACACATCCGACAAGACCTCAAATTCCTTATCCTCAAAGGTTGAAAGGTACGCAATTAGATAAGCAATTTGGTCATTTTCTCAAGATATTTAAAAAGTTGCATATAAACATTCCTTTTGTTGAGGCCATAGCGCAGATGCCTTCTTATGCTAAGCTTTTGAAAAAAATTTTGTCTAATAAGAGGAGGTTTGAGGAGTATGCCACAGTGAAATTGAATGAGGAGTGTTCAGCCATATTATCTAGAAAGCTACCACCAAAGCTTAAGGATCTAGGGAGTTTTACTATTCTTTGTGTTATTAGTGATTTACATATAGATAGGGCTTTAATGGATTTGGGTGCGAGCATGAACTTAATGCCTCTTTTTATTTTCAGGAAGTTAGGATTGACTAAGCCCAAACCCTCTACTATTTCACTTCAGCTAGCAGATAGATCAATCACTTATCTGAGGGAAATCATTGAGGATGTATTGGTCAAGGTCGAGAAGTTCATCTTCCCAATGGATTTCTTAGTCCTTGACATAGAGGAAGATATAGACATCGCCATCATTCTTGGGAGATCTTTCAGGGCCACTGCATGGACCATCATCGATGTGCAACGTAGAAAGCTCATCTTGAGACTTCAAGATGAAGAACTAGTGTTTGATGTGTTCAATGCTATAAAGCATCCTTCTACTCTTGACTCTTGCCATTTTATTCATATTTATTCTTCTGATGCTGATGATTCTTCTATTGATTATGCAGATTCGTTAGAAGGGGGAGTGTAAGGAATGATCGAAGAGTTAGGGGAAGAATTGAAAAAAGAGTTGGAGGATATTGGACTTGAGTTAGAGCAAGCATATTAGACACATTATAGAGCATACGAGCCTATTTAATGTCCATCTAAGCTATTTCCAAAGCCTTCAATTAAAGAGCCCCCTTCTCTTGACCTTAAACCTCTCCTGGGTCATTTGAAGTATGTTTATCTTAACACACCTGAGCACTTACCAGTTATCATTTCCTCTTGTTTGTCACATGCCATGGAGGAGCAACTATTGAGGGTACTGCAGGATCACAAAAAGGCCATTGAGTGGTCCATTACAGATATCAAGGGTATCAACCCTTCCTTTTGCACACACCATATTATCATGGAGGATGGAAGCAAGGCAATAGTGCAGGCCCTGAGGAGACTTAACCCACACTTGAAGGAGGTAGTAAAAGATGAGGTAGTAAAGCTTCTAGATGCAGGTATTATCTATCCAATTTCTAATTCTAGTTGGGTTAGTCCTGTGCATGTAGTGCCAAAGAAAAGAGGCACCACTGTGGTTGAAAATGAAAAAAATAAATTAATAGCTACTAGGAAGGTAACTGGGTGGAGAATGTGCATAGATTATAGGAAGTTGAATGATGCTACTAGGAAAGATCATTTTCTTTTACCTTTCATTGATCAGATGATTGAGAAATTAGCTAGACAAGACTTTTATTGTGCCTTAGATGGATATAATGGATATTTGCAAATTCTAATAACCCTAGAAGATCAGGAGAAAACAACTTTTACATGTCCTTATGGTACATTTGCATATAGACGCATGTCATTTGGGTTATGCAATACTCCGGCTACATTTCAAAGTTACATGATGACTATTTTTCCGATATGGTTAAATCTTGCATTGAAATTTTAATGGATGACTTCTCTGTGTTTGGTACTTCATTTGATGCATGCTTGGATAACTTAGACAAAGTCCTGATTAGGTGTGAAGAAACCGATTTAGTGATAAATTGACAAAATTTTCATTTCATGATATAGAAGTGCATTGTTTTAGGTCACAAGATTTCTAGAGGTAGGCCCAGCAAAAATTGATGTCATTAAGAAACTTCCACCACCAAATAATGTTAGATCCATTAGAAGTTTCTTAGGCCATGTTGATTTTTACCGTAGGTTCATTAAGGATTTTTCTAAGATTGCTAAACCTTTGACTGAGTTGCTTGAAAAAGATGTTGTGTTTAATTTTGACGATAAATATTTGACATCTTTTCAATTGTTAAAGGATATGCTTGTGATTGCATCTATTCTTAGATCTCCTTACTGGTCTCTTCCTTTTGAATTAATGTGTGATGCAAGTGATTATGCAGTGGGTGCTGTGTTAGGCCAAAGAAGAGATAAGACCTTTCATCCCATTTTTTATGCAAGTAGGACACTAAACAGTGCACAACGCCATTTCACCACCATAGAAAAGTGGATTTTGGTAGTTGTCTTCGCTTTTGACAAGTTTCACTCATATTTAGTTTTGTCTAAAGTGATTGTGTATACTGACCATACAGCTTTGAAATACTTGATGATAAAACCCGACACTAAACCAAGATTAATTCGTTAGGTGTTAATTTTGCAAGAATTTGACATTGAGTTGAGGGATATGAAGGGAGCCAAGAATTTTGTAGCTGATCATTTGTCAAGATTAGATGAAGTTGCGATGGAGAGTGCAACAAAGAAGGACATTTAGGAGACTTTTCCTGATGAGCATCTGATGGTTATAACGGTCACTCCTTGGTTTGCATACTATGTAAACTACCTTACTGGTAATATCTATCCCCCTGATTTTTCTTATGCTCAAAAGAAAAAAAATTTGTCTGAGGTAAGATATTATCTTTGGGATGATCCTTTGCTTTACAAGATTTGTGTGGATGGTATTGTTAGGCGCTGCATTCCTAAAGAGGAAATGTCCTCTGTGTTATATCATTGTCATTCTAGAGAGGTTGAGGGACATTATGGTGCATCTAGGACAGCTCATAAAGTTTTGGAGTGTGGTTTCTATTGACCTACTTTATTTAGTGATGCATTTGCATTTGTTAAATCTTGTGATAGGTGTCAAAGTGTTGGAAACATTAGTTGGAGACATGACATGCCATTGACTAACATTCTTGTTTGTGAGGTTTTTGATATTTGGGGCATATTCTTCATGGGACCATTCCCTAAGTCTTTCTTCAATCAATATATATTGGTTGCTGTTGATTATGTTAGCAAGTGGATGGAAGTAGAGGCATTGCCTACAAATAAGTCTAGACGTGTTGTTAAATTTTTAAAGAAGAATATTTGTACACGTTTTGGCACACCTAGGGCTATCATTAGTGATGGGGGGTCACATTTTTGCGACAAACTTTTTGATTCATTATTAGCTAAGTATGGGGTGACCTATAAAGTTGATATTCCATAACACCCCCCAACTAGTGGACAAGTTGAAGTCTCAAACAGGGAATTAAAGAAAATATTAGAGAAAACTATTGATGCTTCTAGGCGGCACTGGTCTTTAAAGCTAAATGATGCACTTTGGGCATATAGGACAGCATTTAAGACACCTATAGGCATGTTACCATTCAAGATAGTGTATGGCAAATCTTGTCATCTTCTAGTTGAGTTAGAGCATCGCGCATATTGGGCTACCAAATTTCTTAACTTTGATTTGTCTGCTGAAGGTGCTAAGAGACTTATGCATCTTCACGAGCTCGAAGAGTTCCGTTTGGATGCTTATAATAATTCAAAGCTGTATAAGGAGCGTGTGAAGAAGTGGCATGACAAGAAGACCCTCCATCGAGATTTTAAGATAGGCGACCAAGTATTGATCTACAACTCCTGTCTTCGTCTTTTTCCAGGGAAGCTTAAGTCAAGGTGGTATGGTCCATTCATGGTGATCTAAATCCTTCCTTTTGGGGTCCTTGAGGTAAAACGATAAAATGAAAACTCATTCAAGGTAAATGGACAATGGGATAAATTGTATATACCTAGGTTTGTGGATAATTTTGAGGAGTGATTGTCTCTTTATGACACTTCGCCTCCTTGATCGCAGTACATGCCTTTTAGTAGGACTGTAGTTTTCTTTCTTTTCTTTTCTTGTGGTTTCCTTCGAATTTCTTTCTAGATTAATGCATTTCTTTAAGTTATTTTGAGTTTTCTTTCGGTTTTACGTGGTTGGTGATAAAGAGTTCTTGGCCGATTCTTTTTCAGGGAAGTTTCTTCTTCCTCTATCCCCTCTTTGTGTTTGATTGTTAACTATTTGAACATTAGGGGCAATGTTCATATTAAGTATGGGGGGATTGAGTTTATGTGCATGTTGATGATATTGATGTTGATATTGAGAGATACACACTTGAATAGTTGCGACTCTTTTGGTAGCTAACTTGGGTCCGATTTGTGATGAATTTGGCCATACGATTCTGTCAAAGTAGTTAGAAGGAGAATTGAGTTGTATGTATGAACTTGGAATAGGCAGCTTGAGAGAATAGTGAACCATGTGGATTGATTAAAGTAGTCAATTGCATAAACTTAGTCAATAACTAATGCTAAGTGATGAGGCAATGTATAGAGTTTTGATGGATTTTCATTTAAACATATGTGAGATCTTGAGCTATATAACTGCATCTCATAGTCATTTATTTTCTTTGATGTATATGAGGCTTCCCTATGAGGATTAGGTTCAAAACTTGCTCTGAACCTGTTTGATACTGCTAGTTACATGCTTTATGGACACGACAAAGGTTTTCTTTGTTTTTAACCTTTAGTTTAAATAACCCACCAAGTCATTTTTCCCTTGTTACCCCCTTTGATCCTTTGACCTTGTTTAATTTCGTATTAATCACATTGCATTGAAACTTGACAATTTTTAGCCTGACCCTTTCACAAGTTGAATGAAGTACTAAGTATTTGATGTCCTTGACTTAAGGACTTTTGTTTACTACGCTATTCTGAGATGTTTTAGAGATACGTCTACTCAGTTGTTGTTGATTTGTGCTACCACTATCTTCTTTTATGTTTATTGTTACCAAACAAAAAAAACAAAAAAAGAAAAAAAGATCAAACAGTAGCATTGGATAGTGATGACTAGTTGTAATCCCGTGTTTCTGTTTGCACATTTCAGAAGTTCTTTTTGATTGTCCCACGTTACTTAGTACTTTGTGAATGCTTGTGAGTAGTCTTTGCCCTTTTTACTTTATCTTAACCTAAACCCCATTACAACCCTTAGCAAAGGCCTTTTTGATCCATGTTGGTATGTACTCTATGTAGTGAAAAATAGGTGAATTTGCAAGCCTATGATAGTGTAATTTCTTAGAGGAAGTTTTGAGCGAAACACAACCCTTATAGACTTGAGCGACATGAGTGAATATTGTGAGAAAAGTTCATTTTAATTTTATACTTGCTTTTGATCAAAAATATCTACCTTTGATTTTGTTTTTGTGCATTGATGAAAATATTATGATACGTGTTGTAGCTTGATACTCGAGTTTATCGAATTTTAAGATATTGCAAACACTTGATTTTCGTTGAAAATGAAATGACAGAATATGATGGTTGTGACCTAAGTAAGTTGCTTAAGGACAAGGAACAATTCAAGTGTGAGGGTGTTGTTAATGGACATTTTTATATTAATTTTATATTTATAATTTGCTAAACTCTTGTTTATTTAATGTTTAAATTGCACTAATTATGAGTTATTTGTTTTAATTCTAGGCACATATTAAATTTAGGACATTTAAAAGCCCAGAGTAAGAAAAGAAAGCAGCTGCGCAAGAGTTTAAAAAATAGAAAGTGCTGTATGTGAAAGGTGACAAAAACTCTCCTAAAATCATGTAGAAAACAGCAGTTGGTGGCAGATAAATGAGAGCATAAGATGATGAACTTTCAATACATAAGAGACAAAAGAAGGTGGTTGCGGCAAGATAGTTGAAAAATAGGAGAGTTAGGCATGAATGAGGGCTGGAATTTATTCAATATGGTGAGACAAAAAGAGAAAGGAATTGGCGGCAGCATAGAGAAAAATGTTGCACCTAGTGGCATGAATAAATCAAGCAGCTGGTGGCATGAATTAAGCAGCAGCAGGTAGCGTGAATAACGGAATAGCTGGGGACACTCCATTGGGAGGAGAAAAAGGATAGCTAGTGGTGGAGACCAAGGGAGATGTGGGTGCTAACTTAGACTATCCACTCACATTACACCAAGAAAATAAATAACATAGCCAATCCATCACTGACGCACAACCTTTACACACAAAACAATCTCCACTCACACAATGAAGAGAACTACGCTAGATAGAAGAACGTGAGCTGGGCTAGATGAAAAAAAACGTTGCTATTGGTGGCATAAAATAATTGTGAGCTGGTGGCTAGGAGGGACATATTAGCAGCTGGTGAGTTGAAGAAGACTACGTGACAGCTGGTGCATGCAAGGGGTTATGTGTAAGCTAGTGGAGACAAACAATTGAGGAGAGCTGGTGGAGAAAGCAAGAGGTGGAAGCAAAAACGCAACTTTCCACTGGTGAACAAAACATTGAAGCTGGTGGCAACAAAACATGGAAGCAGGTGGCAGTATAAAAAGAGAGTGGCGGAAGAGCATGTGGGGGGCTTGAGACGTTGGTAGCTAGACTAGAATGAGAGAATGTTGAGCAGGTGACAAAAACATGAGTTGGTGGCAAAAACGTGAGCTGTTGGAGACAAAAGGGGACTGACGCACAGCCTTCAAAAGACACTCTCCACTCACATGTTAACAGCTGGTGGCTTGAACGATTTTCCACACACATGTTGGCAGGAGGTGGCAAGCAACGAAGGAAGGAGCTGGTGGAAAGGAAGAGTTGTGCGTGAATGAGAACGCTAGAAAATTGGCATCTGCGTTAAAAGAGGACAATAGCGTTATAGTGAAAAGGGACAAGAAGCTAGTGGCGCGAGAAAAATTCAGCTGCAGGAAAAGGGGGTGTTTTTAATTTTTTATTTCTTATTTATTTTAATTGTGTGGATTTAATTAATGCAACCATACATTATGACCATGATGTATGTTACATTGATGAATATGTATGAGTAAGTTTTTCTTTTCGGTTAAGGTTAAGATTGACATTGGATTATGATAATTTTTGTGGTATTGATTTTTGCTTGATTGAACGTATATTTAGTCATAATTTAGCTTGATCACCTATATTAAGACCTTAGATGATTGAATGTCATAATCAATGGGATTTAATTTGTCAAAAAATTAATCAAACGACATACTTGAGACTAAAATGTAAACCAACCGTAGGATCTTGTGTGAGGATACATAGGATTAACAAACTTAGTTTTAGGTTTCTTATATTTAATGCCTTTTATTACGAATTATCTATAAACCAAGTGGGTGACTCGGAATTAGAAGAGAAGGGAATGCCCATGAACATTGGGTTTGACTTGCTTAAGTGAAGTAATTCCTAGATCAATCCACCATTACAATGTTTTGTTTAGTGTCCAATCCAATTGAAATCTAATACCTTAACCAATTTCTATCATCTGATTAAATCTAGTTGTTTTTAATTTATACCTTGCATTTTTCATATTTCCTTGATTTGCTTACTTTATTTAATTTATTTTCAAATCAATCAATTTTTGATTATCCGAGTAATTTTTCATCGTTTAATTTAATTGTCTTTCGTATTGGAATTTCCCTAGGTATGATATCCGGTTCTTACTATTTTATATTACTTGTCGACGAGGTGCACTTGCTTCTAATTGATCAAGATATAATTTAATTTATATTATTTTATTTAGACCGCAACAGTGCACAAAATGAATGTTCTGCTTTTTTGTGACATAAAAGATTACATCATGTATCCAAGGAAAGAGTATAAAGGTTAGTTAAAAATGACATCTTACCTCCATTGGATTTTGTTGACTGGGATATATGTGTGGATTGCATTAAAGGTAAGCAAACCAAACATATATCAAAGCATCCAGTCACAAGAAGTAGCACATTACTGGAATTAATACACACTGACATATGTAGTCCTTTTGACGTTCCTTCTTGGGGCAACGAAAGATATTTCATTACCTTTATTAATGACTTCTCACGATATAGATATATTTATCTGCTACATGAGAAGTCTCAGTCTGTGGACATCCTAGAGGTGTTTATAAATGAGATAGAAAGGTAATTAGATAGAAAAATAAAGATAGTGAGGTCTGATAAAGGTGGTGATTATTATAAAAATTTTAATAAAAATGGGCAATGTCCAGGTCCACTTAAAAAGTTTCTTGCCAGTTGAGTCATATATGCACAATACACAATGCCTGGTACACCACAACAAAATGGTGTAGCTAAAAGGCGGAATCGTACTCTTATGAAAATGGTTAGGAGCATGTTAAGTAATAGTACTATACCTTTATCATTGTGGATGCATGCATTAAAAACCGCTACGTATCTGCTAAATAGGATTCCTAGTAAGGCAGTTCCTAAGACACCTTATGAACTGTGGACAGGAAGGAAATTTAGTTTACGATACGTTCACATTTGTGGTTGTTCGGCAGAAGTAAAGTTGTATAATCCACATGAAAAGAAGTTTGAAGTGTGAACCGTTAGTGGTTATTTCATCGGCTATCCCGAAAAGTCAAAAGGGTATAGATTTTATTGTCTTAACCATAGAACGAGAATAGTTGAGTCTAATAACGCTCGGTTCATTGAGAATAGTCAAATCAATGGGAGTAGAGAACCACAAAAAATGGATATTCACGAGAATCGAGTAGAAACTACTCCAAGATGAGTAGACACTACCACGTCAGACATGATTCCACTAGTTGTTATTCCTCTTATTGCATCACGGATACGCAACATACCGGAACAACAAATTAATGTTCCAATTCCACAAATTGAACATATTAATGACGAA
>JANVCQ010689196.1:0-14092 GCA_025531925.1 Erythroxylum plowmanianum | reverse complement strand
CTATGCTGCAATCCTTGGTATAAATTATTTTTGACCGGTTTCCAAGGATCGATCTTAGGATCGAACGACGAGCCGCGGTC
Source organism: Erythroxylum plowmanianum (assembly GCA_025531925.1). Taxonomy (NCBI): domain Eukaryota; kingdom Viridiplantae; phylum Streptophyta; class Magnoliopsida; order Malpighiales; family Erythroxylaceae; genus Erythroxylum; species Erythroxylum plowmanianum. The sequence continues at coordinate 14,012 of JANVCQ010689196.1, read as the reverse complement.
AAGAGCAGATGAAGGTTGATCCCCATTCACCCATTCTAAAAGACAGAGAGACAGAAGCCATCCAAGATCTTCTTAAAGTGCTTAGAGATCAAGAATCCTTTTTTAAGCAAGCTTTCCATATAAAGTGGCTTCAAGAAGGGGATAGGAACACTAAATTCTTTCACCATTCTCTCATTGCTCATAGAAATAGGAACTCTATTCATTCCTTACAATTGGCCAATCATACAAGAATTGTAGGTTTCCAAGAGATTTAGGATCAGTTCTTGGAGCATTTCCAAAATTCAATAGTGATCTCTAAATCTCTTCCTTCTTCTCAAGAGTTTGTGGCCTCTTTTTTCCTCTTCCTTTACCTAAAAGTCTCACAAACCCTCTTATAGCTGAAGTCTCTGAACATGAGATTAGTGAGGTTTTCCATTCCTTTAATCCGAACAAGGCCCCAGGCCCTGATGGTTTTAATGGGTATTTTTTTAGGCAATCTTAACAAACAATAGGTCAGGAAGTCACTGAGGCCATCAAGAACTTCTTTGAGCATGGGAAAATTCTTGAGGAGCTTAACTCTACATTTATCTCTCTCATTCCTAAGAAAGCTCAACCAACCACTGTGCATGACTATAGACCTATATCTTGTTGCAATTTTTTTTATAAGGTCATTGCTAAAATCATAGCCAATATGCTTCGACAGGTTCTCCCCCACATTGTTAGCCATAATCAAAGTGCTTTTGTTCAAAATCGTCGCATAGGTGATAATGTTTTGTTGGAATAGGAAATTGTTAAAAATTATCACCTTTCCAATAGTCATAAGCGTTGTGCTTTCAAAATAGACCTTAATAAAGCCTATGACATCATTCATTGGGAGTTCCTCATCAATGTTTTAAAATCTGTAGGGTTTCCTAGGCAATTCATTGCTTGGATAACAAAATGTGTTTCGACCCCGTCTTACTCTATCCTCATTAATGGTACCCCTTCCAAGTTCTTTCAAGGTAAGTTTGGTCTACGACAAGGTGATCCCTTATCCCCTTTCCTTTTCATATTAAGTATGGAAGTCCTCTCTAGAGGGTTGAACCAGGCTTTAGACAGTAATCCCTCATATCAATACCATTAGAGGTGTAAATCTCTTAAGCTAAACCATCTTCTATTTACTGATGATCTTATGCTATTTTGTCATGATGATTTGGATTCTGTTCACTCTATGCTAGACTGTCTGAAGAACTTCTCCCAATTGTTTGGTTTGGAACACAACCCAATAAAGAGCCACTTTTTCTTATCCCCTGAGTCACATACCTTGACTCCTCAAATTGAACTGATGTCTGGCCTAAAGAGAGGTAGTCTCCCCATTAAATATTTGGGGGTTCCACTCATTACAGGAAGGTTGTCCCGTAGGGATTGTAGTCCCTTTATTGAAAAAATCGAAGCTAGGATCAACAAGTGGACTAATAAAAGCCTTTCCTATATAGGTAGGCTTCAGTTGATCATCTTAGAGCTTTCTTCCTTTCAAATCTATTGGTCTTCCATGTTCATTCTACCTTCTTCCATCCTAAAGGAGATAGAGGCCAAACTTAGGAACTTTCTTTGGTCAGGGCAGGGATCCTCTCATTCTAATGCTAAAGTCAAATGGTCTGACATATGTAGGTCAAAAAAGGAAGGTGGCCTCAGGATTAAACACTTACCTACTTGGAATACTGTGCTACTTGGAAATAGGATTTGGATTTTGTTTCATGACCCTGAAGCTCTTTGGATGAAGTGGGCACACTCTATAATCCTTAGGAGGGGACATTTTTGGAGTATCCAACCTAACAGCAACAGTTCCTGGAGTTGGAGAAAAATTTTGGCCATGAGGGATAAATTAGGGAACCAATTTAGAATTAGGATAGGAAATGGAGCTTCTACTTACTTTTGGCAGGATCCTTGGCACCTGAGAGGCATTCTACAACATTTCTCTACTGCTAGGGCCATTAATGGTTCTGATATGAAAATGATAGCCACAGTTTCAGAGGTGATCAAGAATAATAGGTGGAGCTGGCACGAGGTAATAGGTGATACATTGGGCTTTCTAGAACCACTCCAATATCAACTTATTAGCTCTTAACAAGATAGTTTGGAGTGGTTAGCAAGGTCAGGGACCCGACAAGCATAGACTAACTCTTCAGCTTATTCCTACTTAAGACACCCCAACAAATCACCCCTTGGCATACCCAGGTTTGGTTCAAAAAGAATAGCCCAAGATGTTCTTTCATCCTTTGGTTGGCCTTTTGTGGCAAATTATCAATAAGAGATAGAATAACTTACCTCCATACTCCTAATCATTGCTTCTTATGTCTCACTGCCAATGAAACAGTAGACCATCTATTCTTTGACTGCTTTTCTCCAAATCAATTTGGACTTACTGCCTCTCCTTCTTCCATATCAACCTTCCATCTCAACTCAACATACATACAACCCCTTATTGGTTAAACTTTCCCCAAAACCTCAGAACTTTAAACCCCAATGTACTCCCAATTCTCCTATCAGTTGCATTTTACTATATGTGGAAAGAAAGGAATGCCCGGACCTTTAAAGATGAAGCTATGGAGGTGGATGGCTTGAAAGTTAGGGTGATCACCCTAGTACAATAGCTACTCAGAGCAAACACTGAGGGAAGGCAAAGGTAGGAGAGGCTTTTAAATTACTAACATCTTTTATGCAGCTTTTGTTTCAAGTCATAGCAAGGACATTTGTGGAAACAGGAAATAGTTGCTCAGCGCATGGACGGAGAACATAGCCAATCATCTTCACTTCAAATTCCATCTTGAGCAGTAGTTAGTCATACCTCCATGGCAAGGAATCAACACAATCAATAAATTTAATTGCATTAGCAGGAGCAAATTCGAGTGGAGAAGAAGCCTTCAAACCACCAACATAAGCAGCAAAGTAGGCAGTACTCATTAAGACAAGTTGAGAGGATAGCTATCCGAACTGCAGATAGCTTTTACTCTCCTTGACTGTGTAGAATTTGTAGGATCCCAAGGGGATACATGCTTTATGGTGACATTCATCGGCTCTCATGGTTTTTAGTTCAAGTTGAATATAGGTATGGACAATCAACCCAAAGAAAGATTGATAGACTCAATAGTTCAGCAAAGACTAAGCAAGCAACGATAGTTCCTCTATAGCTTCAACTGGACTGATGGTGACCAACATTTTCCCAGCAATGAGGATATACGAAAGGTGGACAAACTGGATAGTTAACAAAGATGTACACACATACCAACTCATCATATACGTTTCTAGGTTGTCAATTTTAGTTTGTGTTGTCTTAATTTTTCTTGTTATGTTGCTGGAAATTATAGTGGGTATACTGGTGTAATAGAATGCGTTTGATATTGTCGATAGGAAAGATCAATTGGAAGGATAGTAGCATCCAATATGGTAGACTTGTTGTGAAAAGGAGTTAGGAAGCTAAGTCTTGTGAACCCTTTTGGTAGCTAAGGGATGTTGGTGTGGACCACTAGCTATGTACATAACTTTATTATTTTTTTGTATAAAATTTATTCTAATTTACCAAAAAACAATGTTACCTCATTGAGGAATTAGTTATTTAAGGAATTATGAGAACTAATCATGGGCATATGGAGCTTTGAAAATGTTTCTTCCAGTTAACAAATTCCCCAACAGCACTATGGTATTAAAGATTATAGCGGTCCAAACAAAATTTGATGATATATTAAATGTATTCTAAAATTGAGAAGAATAGTTTGAATACTTGAGCACAAATGTGTAAATCATATGAGTAATGAAAGTAAAGAGAATTTTGAGGAATGATAATACCAATATTAATTATATCGTTTGGATTTGGAGATTTTAAGTATGTAATGATGTTGTATAAGAGATTAGGATAAAATCCAATGTAGTATGATAAAGTGATTTCATATGCATGGAGACAATTGAACCCTCATGGGTTAATTACTTGATACATGAATTGAAACTTGCTGCAATAGTGACTGCTTGAAAGTTGGAGACATTATATATATAGAAAGATCTTGTATATATATAAATACAAAGACCATTAAAGTTTGAGGTAATTATTGATTTGAGAGAACTGAATACGACTAAGACAATGGATAGAAGTATTGAAAGATTATGATTGTACAAATGAGTACTATACTAGTAAAGCTAGTGTTGTAATCAGATGCATTGAATAAGAAATTCAATAGCAGTGTATCACAAATTTGGATATTGAGGTTATCAAATCTAGTGCAATAAAGAGTGCAAAATGGAGTTGAAATTAGGGAAAAATGAAGCATTATTAGCTGCACTAAAAATTAAGATCAGTTTCACATCAACAAAGCCCAAATTTAGGATTTAAAAATTGTGAATCTTACTAAGAAATTGGAAATAAATACTAATTTTGAGTTCAAATAGGAAGAATGATACTTTGTGATTGAAATAAGAAGTATGCATATCGATAAAGATGAATAAGAGCGTAAATAACAACGCATGATATACATCTTAGTAGGAATACACCAAGATAGCGTTTGATGGCTAAGGAGGTAGAGGCAAATGACCACACTTGTGAGTTTCCAACAGTCTTGACTATTGTAGATATGCTTAAAGCTTATATTTTTGCAGTTCATAGGAATTTGAGATCAATGTACTGCTTTGATTGAATTTAAGCATAACAATCATTATCACAGTGATATCATTAAAATATTGTATGAGGTATTATACGACAAAAGGAGTTGTCTGCCCTTACATTTAAAATGAATAAGGCCTAAAATAGTTAAAGGCCATAATTATTGGAGATGTTATTGATAAGTGAAATTGATCTGTATTAGAAATTAAATGACTAAAGAAAAATGAATGAATTAGGTAGATCAACACTAAAGGTATGGAGTACAGTGAGATAGACATAAGAGTGAAGTGTACTGACACTATAGAGTTGTGAACTATGAAGCGAAGGATGAATTGTTTTTTAGAGTATCACCTTCCTAAGGTGTGCTTAGATTGAGTGCAAGATGTGCTCAGGTTAGGGTAAAGAAGCAACTAAGTTTGGATTGTATTAGCCCATAAAAAGTTATTAAGAACAGGATCATTGAATTATGAGTTAGTATTACTAACAAAGATGTCTCAGATTTATAATGTGTTATAGGTGAGTATGCTAAGAAATGTTGATATGATCTACTATTGGTGTTATCGATGCAGGAAGTGGAAAATTGTGAGTAATCGGAGATATGTATATATTGAGGAACCAATTAACAAAGTGAATGACTAAATAAGTAATAGAAAGACCTGGAAAGTCTATCAACTATGGTCAATTGGAAGAAGGTATTCAAGTGATGAAGTAACATGGGAATAATGGGGGAGCCTATAAGGAAACAATACCCCTGCCTATTGATTGGTCAGATAAGAATTTCAAGGACAAAATTTGTTAAAAAGGGGAGAAATGTTGGTCCTCAAAATTTTTCTTATTATTTTTATTGAGTTAGGCATGACTTAAATGAAATTTGAGGTCCTAATAGATCAATTTTTAGAGTTAATAACTATGTAAATGTTAGTAGGATTTTATTATATAGGTTGGTTGAATTAAATTAGTAAGAGTGTATTGTATGAAGGGCATTTTTGATAGTTCACTTAAGGATAAAGAGCGATAAGGCACAAAGGAAGGGTAAAAGGGACTTTGAATATCATTAAGGGTATTATAGGGAAAAGAATATGTTGTCTTACTTGTTAAGAAGAGAAAAACGTGAATTGAAGGGATAGAAGAGTGAAAAAAATGAAAATAAGAGAGAAGAAGGAGATGTTTCAGTTTTGAGAGAAAGGAAGGAGGAAAAAGGTAGGGTTTCATCATTTCTTAGTTTTCAAGAGGGATTCTAAGGTTGTTTAAGAAGAGAAAAAGGTAGAGGAAAAGAAGAGCTTTCATTAGAGCCAAGAAGCTCTTCACTTGGTGAAGACTCAAGGTAAGCTCATTCTTAATCTTTTGGATTTTTGGAAAGGTTTTAGTTTTTGAAGCTTAAGAATTGCACGGGTTTAAGCTTTCTAGGATTAATTTTATGTATATGTTTCTTTGGGTCCTCAAATTAGAGTTCATATTGAATTGGGAATTTTGCCATTGATGAAGGAAATCAAGAAAGGCAAAAGGAGTAAAAGAAGAGGCATCTTTGAACAAATTTATAAGCAAGGAAATTAGGTGGGTTACATGTGTTTTCAAAAGCAAGAGAATTAAATGATTTCTTATAAATGTTGCATGATTGCTATTTGAATGATTTGAGAAAACCTTATATGTTTGGTATATGAATTTTGTTGATGAATTGCAAAATGAAGAAGGAAATGCATTGAAACATTTTATGTTATACCTTGAAAAATGTCATGACATTTGGTATAAATGAAAATAACATGACAGTATGAGCATATGTTGAAATGATTTGAGCATGAATATGTGCTTTATTTGGGCAAGAGAGGAACTTGTTTCATTAGTTGTGTGCACTTAGACCTAAAGCCTTCTCTTAGCTGCTCGATTGAGACATACAAGATCCTGAGAATTGGACTTGTTTTGTTCACGGTGTAAACTTTGGTTTTTCCGTTTCGTTCCATAGAACTCTCGAGCCATTTGTTTGTGGATTGCATCTTTGAATTGTTAAGAATGGTGCATAATTGAGTGTTATGCTTTGATTGTTAAATGTACATGCTATGTTTATGTGATGATGTTTTTATTATAAGTTTTGAGCTAGAATTGTGAATTCAGTTAAGAATTTGAGAACTATGCGCTTCATGAATTCAATATAAATTTCTACAACAAATGAACGTTTCAATGATTTTGCTGATTTTACATTATAACCTTGTTACCCATGAGCATTTATGCTCACCCTCACTCTCCTTCCCTATTTAGGTGATGAGCAAGAGATCGAATGAAAGAGAGTCAAGGCATCACTCTGATTAGGCGTAGTTTTGTATTTTAAGCTAGACTTTGTAAACTTGAGGCTTTAGTCGCATTTCAAGTGTTATTTGTTCAAGTACCCTTTTTTATTTTAGGATTTTTTGAAATGTTGCATTGTGGCTCAGAATGCACATTGAAACTTTGTAAACTCTTATCTTTTGATGTTAATGAAATACAAATTGTGTGTGGATGATGTTGAGTTGAAAATTGGTATACTTGAAGAAGTTATCAACTTGAGATGATGAATTTTAAACATGAGTTGTTGATATATATACAAAAGCAAGATGTTATGGAAAATAAAGATAGGATTTTTGTGAATGATGAGAATTAGTTATAAGTGATGAGTCAAATGAGTAGAGATTAGAGAGTTAATGAAGTAAAGTTAGTAGTTGAATGGCTATGTCTACGATATTCCAATTTTGTACATTGCAAATTTTAAGTTTTTCATAAGGGAAAATTTTGTGTTTGGACCTTAAGGGAAAAACTACTTTGATCTAGGCTGAATCAGACAAAGGTGTCTGCTTAAAATTGTAGATTATCTTTCTTGCTTTCCAATGATATGTAGTACGAAATTTTTGAACATCGGAGTTGAAAGTTATGATCATTTGAGGTTAATGATGTCACATAGGATGTATATACAGGACAACTTTGGTCATGATTGCACCAAGCACCCTCGTGATCCCACTAAGTTCCCTTGTGATCGCACCTTCCCTCCTCGTGATTTCACCTTTCTCCTTGCTATCGCACCTACCTTCCTTGCAAGAGCACCTTCATCCTCGCGATCGAACCTTTGTTCCTCGTGATCGCACCCGAAGAGTTTTTCCAACTCTGAACATGTTTGATTCTTTTAACCATAACTTCGTCGTCTGATCTCAAAATTACTTGAGTCTTAAAGAATAGGATTCCTAACACGTTGTTCTATACCTAGGTAAAAATTGGTAGCATTTGGAGTTGATATGAAAAGGTGGACGGAAAGAAAGTGAGGGAATTGGTTAGAAGAGCATGAATTGATTATTTTACTAAACCCACCTTAGTTTTTTAATTATATCTTGATCTGTAGAGCTCCAAATGATATAATTATTGTTTAAATATAAATTAGATTCATAAAGCTACAATTTATATACAGAAATAGAATTTTAATTCGGTCTCTAAGACTTTCAATTTCTGGATGGAATTTGAGTATAGTGTACTATCTCAGTATAATAATAGTCCAAAAATGATTGGGGTATAACATTTAGATTTCTAAACCAAATTGAATGATTTTGGTGTCGTTATAAACATCAAAAAATGGAGAACATTGATCTAAAGAAGTCAATTTGTGTTTTGGTGACTAATGGGTGTGAGCACACCACCCTTGTAGGATGCGTGTTCAGATGTCGTGTAGGATGTTGGGAACGTGTCTTACGAGGGCAAAAATGGGGCCCAATACTTATAGTATCAGAGAGTGAAGATGAACTATTCATCAAAATAACCCGACAGGATAATACACACACTCATGTTTATGACTTCGGATAGTTGGACTCCGAAAATAGGGACCAACAGAATGAGATAGGGGGATCCTTTATCCCATATCTCCTCTTACTAGCATTAAAGATGTTAGTGAGATTAATTAAAAACATGATCAACATGGAACAAAGATTTAGATTTCCTTCAAAGTGTAAAGGGATGAGAATTGCAAGTGCCTCTTATATTGATGACTTAATCTATTTTTCTAAAGCTTATGCTAATTCCATTCACATTCTAATGACAACTTTGAATACCTTCAAGTCATTATCAGGATTAGTCCTTAATAAACATAAAAGCACACTCTTTGTATCAACTAGTGCAAAAGGAATAACATGATGGTTAGCTAGTATCATATGAATCAAGTTATCCAAGCCTCCTTTTTGCTATTAGGATTTCTAATAACTATAAATAGACCATCCAATAGGGATTTATAACCTCTTCTAGACAATATTAAGTCAAGGATGTCTAGCTAGAACTTTTATATCCTTTTTAGACAATATTATCCTTAAAAACTTATACATATACTGGTGTTATCACTTAAAGATTCCAGAGAATATCTATAAGAGTATAAAAGCAATGTCTTAAAAGATTATTACTAAAAGGAGGTATTAAAGGGAAATATGTGGATAAAACCAAATATAGTGAAATTTGTAGAGATAAAAAGGAGGGAGGTTTCGACATTCTACTAGTTTGTATCATGAACCAGACCTTGATGATGAAGAGAGTGTGGAGAATACTTGTTGAAAAAAACTCATTGTGGGTTTGATAGATCCATGAATTCTACTTAAGATGTTAAATTGTTTAGCTATTCAAATCAAAGGATGACTAATATGAACCTTAATTAATATGTTTTAGACTCAAGGAAACATTTAAGGAACAATTTGTGTATCAGATAGGTTGGAATGAATACCTCCTTCTAGAATCATAGATGGACTAGTTAGGTCCTCTATATCAGGTTGTTAAGCTTGATCCAATAAAGAGATTAATACTAAAAGAATCATTAGTTCAACAATTATTATCAATGTATAGGAACAATCTGATGAGCTTAAATTGTGTTTATACACTATTAGTTCAACTGAATCTGCATAAGGAGGACCAGGTTTAATGGAAGAATAGTAAATAAGGAAATTTTACTAACAAATCCTATAGAGAGATATTGAAGGGAGGAAATAGTAAAGTTCCCTAGCACCAAATGATCTGAAATAACCATACTTCTTTAAGAGCATCGATAGTTTTATGGTTAGCTATTAAAGAGAATCTAAACAAACTTGCAAAGGTTAAGAAGTTTCTCAGTGTCAAAATTATGTGTTCTTTGTAAGCAGGAGGAAGAAATAATGTTCCATTTATTTTTTGAACACCAATATACCTTTAATGTATAGGCATAAATCAAAAGCTTAACTAGTATATCTTTTTGATCATCCACTTAATAAGGCCTGATACTATGGTGTTATAGAAATCATAAAAAGACAGAAGCAAGTTAGATAAGTAGTTTTATATGACATGATTTTCAATATTGATTGAAAGGAATCACATAAATCTTTACTAAAAAGTTAAGATATGCTTAATGCTTTATTCTAACATCTATTAACTTTATAAAAGAGCAGTTAATCTCATATTAGAGGTAGCTAGTGAACAATTGAGACATTACTATGAAATGGATGATGCCTCAGTCCTATATACCTAGCAATAGTTAGGAATTATAAAGAATGAAGGAACTATGGTGAAAATATAATTTATGTAATATATAAGAAAATTGTTTTAGTGAAGTAGACAAAAATGGTTCATCGAATGAAACTAAATCATCCAAACTAAACATATATGTAACTTATCAAAGATCACATCCAGAAGAAAGAAGCAAAAATGCTTGGATTCAGTTCCTTTTGGAGTAATTCGAAGCCATGTGATGTAATAAATTTTTTTGATCATATATGAATGAATGAATTGCATTTCATTTTTTAAATGTTCAGTACAAGAAAGTAGTATTGTCTAAATTCATGACATTATGAAGTGATTAAAATGCTAAAAATGAATGCATATACTTTCATGGCAATTATTTTTAAAGAACTGATATAATTTTAAGGTTAAGAGAATTCAGGTTTTATAAATTCAGATAAAGAACTTAGAGAGACGTAATACACATCCAATTCTAACTAATCACATGGTTGCTCTCAATATAACAAAGTTAAAGCTAGAATAATATCTCCCTTTCTCTATATCATATAAATAAAAATATAGGAAAAATGAATAAAAATACAAAATTTACATGATTAAATTAATGTGACTTACATTTATGAGTAGGGAGATAGATTTTTTATTATAAGAAAACAATATAAAGTGTAAATTATGTCATATTTCACTAAATATATAAATCAATACTAGTCGCTATGCCTCATCTTTTGATATTACCATAGACCTCTTAAAATAATCTTATTTGGGTTGTAATACCAAAAATTTCAGATTGGGTTATAAATAGGCTTAAGCCATTATAAAATTCAAGGCATATCTCATAGTTATTTACCATACCTTAATTTGAATTCTCTATTATTAAAACAATAATCAAATTTGTCACATATATCCTTAAGGGGTTTAATTTATATGAAAATTCGCCTACCCAAGCAATACTTAAACTTTGATGCAAGCAATGACTTTGTCAGCATATCTGCTAGGTTATCAAAAATGGCCATTTATGTATGGAAAGCACATTATTCTGAACAATATCTTGAATAAAGTTCTATCTAACATCAATATATTTTGTTCTCTCACAATAGGCATGATTTTTAATCAAACTTAACACACTCTGACCATCATAGTAAATAATAGAGTTTTATACATCCACACCCAAACTACCACTAAGATCACACAACCATATGCCTTCTTTAACCCTTTCATCAGTTATTGTATTCTAATTTTATTATTGATAATGTAGCACCCCACTCTTGCAAGCCATATACCCAACATCCTAATTGATGTTCAAGTGTGAATCCCACAAAAGTGGTATGTTAGTAGCAATCAATCAGATAAACCTTCGTACAATTTTTTTCTATTTATTATATGCATATGCGGAAAACAATAATCACATTCGGACCCATACTCTTATTTCATAGAACTCGAAATCACAATTATTATTACAGTTCAGTAAATCTCTTTTGCAAATCATTTTCAAATTTTGGAAGTTGATACATACAGAAACATATTCAAATACATATGATACAATAATTGTGAAAGATTCAATTTGATGTAAAAATAAGAAAATACAAATACAAACACAAACTGATCCTGACCTTTACTTCTTACTTGAATACAGTGGTTATACTCTCGTTTGCCTAACGGGGCAATTCTTTTGAACCTATAAAATATTGCAAATTTTGGGTGAGTTTTGTGAACTCAGTGAGTGACCATCCTCGATGGCTCACTCAATCATAAAACACATACATATCATGCAATCACTTAATTCACATCATTTCAATCATAATCAAATAGCATCACATATCATTTTGATAACTTATTTCACAAGTCACATTCAGAGCAATCACATAGTTCATTTTGTTCATTTGAAACGTACATATAAATTTTTTTTATGCAATGTATGTGAGACTCACTTGAATTTATTACTTTGTTATGACTGAGTGCCTATAACTGTCCTATATCTATTGTGGATATCAAGCTCATTGACAACTGTCCAGCATCCATCGGGGATACTGGGCTCATTTTACATAGTGAGCCTTCGGCTCTTATACACTTTCTAAGCTTGAAGCTCTTTTTCACAATCTGAGCTTTAAGCTCTTTTTCGGTGGTTACTTCGTTCACAAATACCTTTATATTTCATGCATTTATGTAATGGAATGCATCACATTCATATATTTTCAATTATTCACTTTCGCATTCATCACCGAACCTTTGCCTAGCATTAAAAAATTAAGTTGAGAATCACTTTTCTTATTCATATACACATTCACATTCAGAATACATTTATCATCGGACCGTGGTCCGTTATTCAACATAAATGTTGAGAAACACTTATTTCTTCTCATTCACATACAAGTAGCAATTCAATATCACATTTGCCCATCAAATCTCGGACTTTCATTATCTAGCATCAACATAAGCAAATCACATTCATATCAATTCTATTCATACTGCATAATAATCATAACCATAGTCATTCAACGCAGAAATTGAAATTTAGAACAAACAATGAAATGAGACCATCTAGGTCAACTCACATTACACTCCAGATTAACGTTAGATTCTATGATCTAGAAATGTTTGAATACGGATATTTATCCTACACATCAAAATTATGCAATGCACATATTGCGTATACACATTAATAACTTTGCACAATTATAAGGATTCATTTATACACACGTGAGTATATGGAATAAGTACAATCCATGTTCAATGACAATCCCGGGTATATTATCAAATTTCACATTTTATCCACATTCTCTTATAACTCAATTACTTGTCATTTCATTTTTAGCATTACTTACTCTCATAATAACCCATTTCTCATTCACTTTTACTAGATACACTTTACCCCTCTTAATGAATCACAACTTCAATTATATGAATATCTTTATTCCCATTAAATCATGTTTTTTGTACTTTGATATCAATAATTCATTCACTAATGCTATTCTAACATTACAAGATCATACATTATCCAAATTCTCATTTTAGTCCTCCATCACCTCCGAAATTCTAGACTTTATGGTCAATTTTTCATGATCATTATAATCAGGTAAATGAAGTAATTTTGCAACAATTTATTCTAGAAAAGTGTCCCCATTATCTTAAGTTTCTAATGGCACCATGGTAATTCAATTTGGTTAAGTATTCCACAAGTTATATTCCAAATAATTCAGACTATTCATAAACTATAATAGCATTCTGTACTAAAATTCAGGTCAGATTCTGGAACTCTGGAGGTAGAATTGAAAAAATTTATTCATACAAATTGTATCCTTGTGTCTCTATTTTAATCTAAATCAAGAATCATTCCATTTGGATAACTACATAACAAGTTATTCCTAAAATACGGAAGTATGTTAAGTGATAATACTCCAGTGATGAAGTTCCAAGATTGTTCATCATTTTTATCCCAATTAAATCAATCAGTCTCTTCCAAATGATTTTAGATGGCTATAATTTCTTCTAGAGAGGAATATAAAGTGTTAAGAGTCCAATGCTTCAAGTCTCATGTCATTTGAAGGCTGGACGAAGAACTTATAGCCAAAAGTGCAAAGGATGTTCACATCATTCCACTTTGGTAAGCATTCAATGTCACGATCGTGCATAAGCATGATCGTGAGATTCAAGTTTATTAAAAGAAGTCATAATCATGCTTGTGCACATCTTGCTTTTCCATACTTATTCAAAATATCAGGATTGTGCACAAGCAAGATCGTGCATCCTCCCTTTTGTTCTCCAAATTCAAGCACTATAGAGTCTCTTCTTCTCAAAACTGTAATACCCGGTATCTTGTTTACCTAGTACACCGAAATAAATCGGTATTTTAGACTGATGTCCTTAAAAATAGGACAGTGAATAATAATTTTTGGTTACATCAAATTAATGATGTATGACATTTTTT
>JANVCQ010689082.1:0-14105 GCA_025531925.1 Erythroxylum plowmanianum | reverse complement strand
TAATGAAACACATACGAGTTCACCACTCATCAAGATTATGGTTCATAATAAGCGAATGCTTAAGTTGTATGTTTTAATATTAAAGTAACGACCCAATTTATTATTGAAAACATACTTGATTCCATATTCTTTTGATAGTGCCATTATCGATAGTGTACTACTATCATGATATGAAACTCATCATTCCCTTTAAGTAAACTCCTTTAGTTATATAGAGATAAATCGCAACACTACAGTCTAAATCATAATCAAGCGACCAACTTGATTATTCAATTAATTTCTTGGTACCTTTTGACTAGATATATAATGCCCACACAAATAAAACCAAACTCTTTTGTTTTATTAATAATAAATATTTTCATTTCAAAACTGTATCTGAAGAAGATAAAGTTACATGTAAATACACTTGCTTTCCAGGGCACTTTATTTACATAACTCCAACAGATACAAAAGGAAGATATTCTAGAATGTCAGACAGTTAGTTGGAGTTAGTTACAGGACTCAACTAATAACCATTCCTAGAATATTTAAGAAGCAGTTTCCAAGGAGACAGTTAGAGACTTAGGCTATAAATACTAGTTTTAGTCGAAGACTAATATATGATACATATATATACATTAACAAAAATTATGTATTCAAAGTGTGAAAGAAGTGAGAAAATACCTCTGTAACCTAAAGCTCAAAAATACTTTTTTTAGTAAGAGAAAGGAACGCTAGAGCCTGGAGAAGCTAATACAGCTAATAAAGAATACTTTATGAGAGAGACCTGAAGAGGCTTTGCAAGTGTAGAAAGAATACCTGTAAAGTTGAAAGAGTATAGTGAAATCTCATACTAACTCTTAGAACTGGACGTAGCCCAAAGTTTGGGGTGAACTAGTATAAAATCACAGTGTCTATTCTCTAACCCTTATCTTTTAATTTTCTTATTGTTAGGCGAGTAGATAATATTACTTGTGATTGCATTGCTTATCAACTTTAACAAAGTATTTTAGTAATCATTTGAATTTTCGTAAAAAAATTCAAGAAGTCCAAAAGATTAATATTTTCGAACAGATTACACAATTCAACCCCCTTTCTTATGTAGTTTACATATCATATCAGATTTCTATACTAACAAGTTATTTACTTCAAGATTCTGTCATCTAAAGGGTCAGAATTTGGACCAGATGATACATTATGAACAGTGACTAGAAGAAGGTTATGAACAGTACATAGAAGATATCTTGCAATTAGCATAGCTTTCTCTAGAGAAATTGGATTAACTAGTTCTTTATATGGTTTCAAAAGAGACTTCAAGATCTACAACCTTCATGAAGGCCTTGAAGAAAAATTATATCATCTACAGGGTCAAAAGTGGGATCAGACGATAGGATCAGATGAAGTTAGATGAAGGGTCAGATGAATTGGGGAAATTACCATAACTTTCACAAGAGAGGTTGGATTAAGGTGTTCTTTAGACAGTTTCAAAGAGAACTTCAAGATCTACAACCATCATGATGACCTTGAAGACAAACTCTATCATCTAGGGGTCAAATTTGCACCAGACGATAGGCTCAGATGAATAGTACACCAGATGAAATGACGTCATCACCAGACGATATGACGTCATCAGAAGATATGTCCTCACCAGATGAAGCGTCCTCACTAGACGAAGCATCCTCAATAGACAATACGTCCTCACCAGATGAAGCATCCTCACCAAATGAAGCGTCCTCACCAAACGACACGTCATCACTAGAAGATATAATGTCATCAAACAATACAAACTATACTTCTAAGCATCTCCATTTATAAGGATCATAGCTTTTGACTCCAATGTCCAAAAATTCCATAATATATATTATTGGAAAGCTAGAAAGATAATCTACAACTTTCATGAAGAAAATTTTGTCAAATTCATTCCAGATCATTCCAAATTTTTCCCTATAGAAGACTTGAAATTTTGCATTTCGCAAACTTGGAATGTCCTGAGCTTAACTATTTAGTTACCAAATTGACTTCATTAAACTCTTCAAATCTCAACTCATTTGCCTCATCACCTTCAACTAATTTGATCAGTCATAATTCCAATCTTCCTTTCCGTAGTATCTCGCTTATGCATACATACATACATACATACATACATACATACATACATACATATATACATATATATATATATATATATATATCAAAGATTTATGTTCCAAAATCATCAACTGAAGTTTATTACTTCTTCACATATATATAACTTCAACCCACATCATCCATGCACCATTCACATTTCATTAACATCAAAAGAATAAAGTTTTACAAATCTTTAATGGCATTCTAAGCCACATTACATCATCGTCTCAAAATCTCAAATTACAAAAGGTGCTTGAACAACAAACTTATTGCTTTCCCAAAATCAACTATGAATACAAAATAAACAAAATATGGAGATATTCCCTTAGGCTCTTGATCACTTAATCTCTTAGCTATTAACTGAAGAGGGGATAAAAGGGAGGTGAGCTTGAAAGCTCGTGGGTAACAAGTTTATAACAAAGAATTAACAAAATCGTTGAAATGTTTCTTATCTTATAAAAGTCATAGTGAATTTATAAAACGCTTGTTCTAAAATTTTTAGTCAATTTCACAATTTTTGCTCAAAATTTATAGTTAAAAATGTCCTCTCATTAACATAGCATATAAATTTAACCATCACTGCAGAACACTCAATTTATGCAGCAAACTTGATAATTTCAAAGATGCAACACACAAACAAATGGCTCGAAGGTTCCATGGAAACAAAATGAAGAAACCGAAGTTTACCCCATGAACAGAATGAGTCCACTTTCGGAGTTCATATGCCACAAGTAGGCAGTCGGGAGCAGGCTCTTCTCAATGTGCATATGACGAACAAAATGGTTCCACTCTCGCCCAAATAAAAGTACATAATCATGCTCAAATTATTTTATCATATGGTCATACTTTCATGCTTTCACATCTTTTCATTTATACAGAATGCCATGGCATATTTCAAGGCATAATATAAATATTTCAAAACCATTTTCCATTTTATAATCAAAATTCATACACCAACATGTGGCAATTTCTCAAATCACTCAAAAGCATTAAAAGCAACATTTATCAAGTAGTTGAAATCATTTTTGTTTTCTTGTCTTGGAAAAAAGACATTAGTAGCTCATAACTCCATTGTAAACATGTAACCCACCTTGATTTCTTTGCTTAAAGACTTGCTCAAAATGCCTTTTCTCTTATTCCTCTTGTTTTTTGATTCCCTTGGTTCTTCACCAAATGAAGAGATCTTTAGCTCAAATGGAAGCTCTTCTCTTCTTCTACCTTTTTCTCTTCTTGAACCACTTCAATATCTCTCTCTAGCTCAACTTTCTTCTTTTCTCTCAACCACAGAAATCTCTCTTCTTTCTCTTTCTTATTTCTATTATTTTGTCCTAATTCGTTTTCTCCGTCTCTTAAATATAAGACTACATTTTGGTCTTGTCCTTCCAAAAATACCCCTCCTCTCCTTTGGTCTTCCCATTTTGCCCCTTCTTTCATTTGCCTCTTAACTCCTTTAATCTTCTTAAACACCATATTAACTCTAACTTAATTCAAATCTTTCCATCTAATTTCAAATCTCTATTTATACCCATCAAATTAATGGCTCAATTCTAAAAATAATAAAACAAATAAATCAATAAAAATTGAAAAAAAATTGGGGTCCAATAATCTCCCCCCAAAAGAATTTTGTCCTCAAAATTCTTACGTAATTGATCAGGAAGGCAGGAGTATGCTTCCTCTTGCTCTTCTCCATTTTTTATTTAACTTCAGCACTCAAATAATTTTCCTTCAATAACCCTAGTTAATGGATTCAATCAATCCTTCCATGACTTATTCATATATCACACTATCTTATTTGGTCCCTCAATATATTTCAGATTACTCATATATATCATATTACGAATCTAAGACATCTCTCATCAATAGCACTTCTTATAACTATTTCATACAAACCTATTCATGTCGGGCTTAGCTAATCCATTTTCCTAGCCTGAGCACACCTTGGCATGGTGATACTCTTAGAGATAATTTATCTTTTACTTAATAATTCACATCACTATCGCGGTAGTACACTTAACTCTTATGTCTATCTCTCACTATATTCCATACCCTGGATGTTGATCCACCTAACTCATTCATCCTTCTTGAATCACTTAAGTTCTAATATTGATCAATTTCACCTATCAGTAACATCTCCATCACTTCTGGCCTTCAACCATTTTTAGGCCTTAATCATCACAATACAAAGGCAAATGACTATTTCTATCATCTAACTCCTCATATAGTATTATAATTAAATCACCACGGTAATGATTGTGATGCTTGAAGTCAAATTGAACTATACATGGATCTCATGTTCCTATGAACTTCAAACTATAAGCCTTAAGCATATCTTTGACAGTTAAGATCGTCGACAATTTAAACATTCACTCATTTGATTTGAAACTGCAAAGGACAAGTGGTCCATATTGGCTACTCATTTTGGAGGCGCTTCAGTGACCAAAGTGAGGTCACTTATAATTAAGTTTGATACTTATAAGAAGCGCCCAAATGATACAATGAAAAGGCATTTAAGGAATATGTCCAATATGGTAATTGAGTTACGTGATGTTGGTCATGAGCTGTTTGATGAATAATAAGTGCAAGATGTGATTCGTTCACTGCCTCAGAGTTGGGAGCATATGAAGATGCACCTAACTCATAATGAAAACATTAAAACAATGGAAGATGCTATGAGGCATCTTATCTTAGAGGAAGAGTGTCTCGAAGCCTTAAAGATGTCTTCTGAGGCATAAGCAGTTAGTTCTAGCTCACTTGGAGCTGTAAACAAGAAACGCAAGCATCATGGTAGATATAAGTGGAAAAAGAATAAGAAATTCAACCACTCTTCTCAGGAATCCAAAAAGGAAAAATGGAACCAACGTGGAAAGGAAAAACGTCCCTTTAAAAAAAAGAACATGAAATATGTAAAGTGTTATAATTGTGGTGATAAGGCCTATTTTGCTCGAGATTGTACTGAGCCCAAGAAGGTACAACTTTATAGTACAAACATTTGTTCTATGAATGATTCTTGTTCTATTTTTCTAACTGAATCACATTCTTTATGGATTGCAGACTTAGGAGCAGCCAACCATGTAGCAAAGGATCGTGATGCCTTCGTTGAGTTTTGTAAATGCCCACATGGTAGTCAATGGCTTGGACATGTGTTGAAGGTGACCCCTTATTCTACATGAAGTATTATTTGCTCAACAGATTCGTAGGAATCTTTTATCTGTGTTGATGTTAGTTAAACTTGGTTTTAATATAAATTTCCACAGTGGTGGAATGGATTTGTATCTTGGATCTATTAATTATGGTCATGATTTTTTATTGGATGGTTTTATTGTACTGGATGTGTTATTTACATCTAGTAATTCCAACAATGATGTAACTTTGTGGCATGCTAGATTATGTCATATTGGTCAAAATCGAATAAGCTGATTAGATAATGAAGGACTTTTAAGTAATCTAAGTCAAGTAGATATTGTTGGACCCCGCTTTCGGAGTCCAACATTCAGAGTCACAAGACGTGTGCTGGATTGAATCATAAAACATGAGAAAACACATTTCTTCAACTTCATAATAGATTTTGGGAAACCTCAAACTGGAATCACAATTTGACTTCTTCAGAACCTTTGTCCCCCATTGTCTTAAGTTCCTAATGACACCAAAATCATTCGATGTGGTTTAGAATTCTAAAAGTTAGGGCTTATTCCAATTAGCCCTCATTAGTCATTCTTAGTTCATCTTCATTCTCTGATAACGTAAGTGTCAAGCCCTATTTTCCAAATCACTCTTATACTGAAGCAAATATTCTATGCTCAACTTCCATCCATACATTGTAAGTCTTAAGGACTGGGTTAAAATTATATTCCTTCAGATCATTTGTAACTCTATGTCTCTAGTTTATCTAGACATAAGATACATCTCGTTTGGAGGTCGGATAACAAAGTTATGGCCGAAGGAAATCAAACAAGATTCCATCCTTAATCATATTGAACCTATTCAGAACAATGGCATAACTTGCTCTGGGGATATCAGGTAAAGGTCATTCTTGAAGGGTTCGAAAGAGGACTTCAATATCTACACTTTCTTGAAGATATTGAAGTGAGATTTGTTAAGTCAAGAAGACTTCACTTCTATTAATTTTGATGACAATCAAATAATAATAATCTTAGAAATGTATGAATTGTTTTGATAAATTTCTTAAGTGTGAAGAAAAATGTGAGTAACACTTAGTCAACTCAGAAGGTGCGCAGTCAACGCCAGACAAAGTGCGATATCAGATGAAGCGTTACATAAGACGAAGCACTACACAAGACAAAGAACAACATAAGATGAAGCGCTACATAAGACGAAGCGTTACACAAGATGAAGCGCGACATCAGACGAAGTCCAATACCAGCCTAAGCACGACAACAGACAAAGCGAAATAACAGACGAAATGTAATTAAAAAAGAAGCATTATTCCAGACGATACAAAAGGAAGATATTCTAGAACATCAGATAGTTAGTTGGAGTTAGTTATAGGACTCAACTAATAACCATTCCTAGAAGATTTAAGAAGCAGTTTTCAAGGAGACAGTTGGAGACTTAGGCTATAAATACTAGTTTTAGTTGAAGACTAATATACGATACATAAACATACATTAGCAAAAATTCTGTATTCAAAGTGCAAAAGAAGTGACCAAATACCTCTGTAACCTAAAGTTCAAAAATACTTTTCTTAGTCAGAGAAAGGAACGCTAGAGCCTAGAGAGGCTAATACAGTCGATAAAGAATACTTTGTGAGAGGGACCTAAAGAGGCTCTGCAAGTGTAGAAAGAATACTTGAAAAGTTAAAAGAGTATAGTGAAATCTCAGACTAACTTTGAGGACTGGACGTAGCCCAAGGTTTGGGGTGAATCAGTATAAAATTGCAGTGTCTATTCTCTAACCCTTATCTTTTAATTTTCTTGTTGTTAGACGAGTAGATAATATTACTTGCGATTGCATTGCTTATCAACTTTAACAAAGTATTTTAGTAATCATTTGAATTTTAAAGAAATTCAAGAAGTCCAAAAAATTAATATTTTTGAACAGATTACACAATTCAACTCCCCTTCTTATATAGTTTACATATCATATCGGATTTTTATATTAACAAGTGATTTACTTCAAGATTCTATCATCTAAAGGGTCAGAATTTGGACCAGACGATACATTATGAACAGTGACCAGAAGAAGGTTATAAACGATACACAGATGACATATCATATCGGATTTTTATATTAACAAGTGATTTACTTGAAGATTCTATCATCTAAAGGGTCAGAATTTGGACCAGACAATAAATTATGAACAGTGACCAGAAGAAGGTTATAAACGATACACAGATGATATCTTGCAATTAGCATAGCTTTCTCTAGAGATATCAAATTAAGTAGTTCTTTAAATGGTTCCAAAGGAGACTTCAAGATCTACAACCTTCATAAAGACCTTGAAGATAAATTATATCATCTGTAGGGTCAAAAGTGGGACTAGACGTGTTGGACCCCATTTCTGGAGCCCAACTTTGGAGTCCTAAAACGTGAGCTCAGTTATATTCCAATGAAATCATAAAGCTTAAAGTCTCATACCATTCCTTTTTTTTTTTGGATTTGATCAATTGATAAATGACAATCCATTCTTATGATTATGCCCTCAATCATATTGTACCTGCCAAAATTCCTCGAGAGAAACTCCATTGACCCCTTCAGGAAAAGTTCATCGCGGCGACAAAATATAACTTCGTCGCGGCAACCTTGAAAGACTGACTCCGCCGTGGTGACATAATATAACTTCGCCGCGCCAACCTTGAAAGACTAACTTCACCGCGGTGAAACCAAGGAGTTTGTCGCGGTGAAATCCCTGGAATTTCAACCCCTAAACCTAAAATTCCAATGGTTTCTACATCACTCTTTCCTTATTTTCAATTTATGTTATCCCAAATTCACTCCCTCTAATGCATCATCATTTCATAACAATTCAACTACCAATATTATTTCATCATACTCTCTAATCTCTACTCATTTAATTCATTTCTTATAACTAATTCTCATCCTTCACAAAAATCCTATATCTCTTTACTATAACATGTCTCTCTTATATAAATAACAATAATGTGCATTCAATAACCTCAAAAGGAGGGAGTTTTACAAAGCTTTAATCACTTATAAACATGACATCATTTGCTTAATACAAATTACACATGGGCGCTTATGTTCGAGACGTCACTAAAGCTACTCAAAAATTAAACAAACTTAGTACAAAAGCTAACTATCTTATAGTTGTCAAATGCCTTTATGCTCTTGATCACTTGCCCTCTTGCTCATTACCTGAAGATGCGGATGAAGGGGGGTGAGCTTGAAGCTCATGGGTAACAAGTTTATAATCGCGAAACAAGCAAAAACCCTTTATGAAACTCATTTTCATTGAGCCTTTTTATAACCATAGTAATTCTGCATTTAAAAATCATAAAACACTTATTTCATGAAATTCTCAATTTGTCAAAAATTCACAATAGTACAATTCATGTATGCATCCATCATGTCAAACATATCATGAGCACGTAAGCATATCAGAATAGTTTGGGTGGATCCAAAACAGAACGTACTACACATTTCCCATAAGGGTCCTGTGTAACCGTGAACAAAATGTACTAACGCCATCCCACGTAATGGTCTTGCGTAGTCATGAACTTATGGGAATCTATGAAAGAGCTCCATGCCACTAGCTGATAGGAGGGAGAAGTCTTAAACTTGGGTCAATGTGCATGTGACATTTCTTGAGAGATCACCACAAACCCACATAACACATATGTCATGATTTGTAAACTTGTATTGCCCAAAATGACACTTCTTGAAAACTTGAGTTTCATGAGCATACAATATTTTATATGCACTTTCAAAACTTGATTTCATAAACTTACTATTCTTTTCAGAAATCACTTGAAAAATCTCTTTATAAACCATTACACAGTTCATGTAGCAAACACATAGCAGATTTTACAAATCATGCAAAAGCAAAAGATGCAACACTTATGATGCAATTGAAATCAGTAAACTTCTTTGCTTTAAAAAAACAGTAGTGGCTTATTTACTCCATTATTAACATGTACCCACCTTTATTTCCTTGCTTAAAGACTTGCTCAAAGGTGCCTCATACTTTGCTCCTCTTGCCTTCCTTGATTTCCTTTAACAATAGCCAAAATCCCATTCAATAGGAATTTCAATTTATGATCAAGTAAATAAAGAAATTTGATAATACTTTCTTCTAGAAAAATGTTCCCCATTGTCTTAAGTTTCTAATGACTCTAAAATCATTCAATTTGGTTTAGTACTCTAAAAGTTATACTAAAAATATTTTCGGGCTGGTCTTATACTAAAATAGCATTCCATACTCAACTTCCATCCAAAATTTTAAATCCTTCATAAAATTTGTAGCCCTATGTCTCTAGTTTACACCAAATTAAAAATCACTCCATTTGGATAACTACATAAAAAGTTATGCCTAAAATACTAAAGCACGTTCTGTGATGGAAAGTTGACCGCGGCGAACTTTTACAAAAACGAACTCCAGGAACAACTTTTGCTACATTTTCCAACTTTTACTTCCCACATTTCACATATATCCCATCTAAGCACTAAACCATCACTTCTACTTCATTTTCAACTTCATTTCAACCCAATATCATTGACAATTACATCTAAATATATCTTTGATCGTTAACCCCAAAAACTAAACATATACATTTACCCATTCTCAACAACTTCCCACACATATTCATTTCTTAACTAATATCAAAACATGTTTCATTCATCTAATCAAGAAGAACAATGCTTATACTTACTTATTGAAGCTCCAAAATTTTCAAACTCTTCAAGGATCTCCAAACCCTAGCTTTTCTCTTCTTTTCTTCTTTTCTTCTCTTCTTCTCTTCACCCACGATTCTTTCTTCTTAAAAATACAAGACAATAACTTCTTCTTCTTTTAATAGCCCTAATGAGTGTGCAATGTCCATTTTGCCCCTTCCTTTAAACCTTATGTCTTATACCCTTAAGTGAACTTCCAACAATGCCCTTCATTCATTCTTATAACATTAATACTTCAATTCAATTAATCTATGTCATAAAATCTTACCAACATTAACATAATAATTAACTCCATAAAATAATCCCTTAAGGACCTCATAATTTATTCAAATCATACTTGAATCTCAAGAAAAATTTTAGGGGGCCAACAAGACGATAGGATCAGATGAAACTAGATGAAGGGTCAAATGAATTGGGAAAATTACCATAACTTTCACAAAAGAGGTTGGATTAAGGTGTTGTTTAGACAAATTGAAAGAGAACTTCAAGATCTACAACTTTTATGAGGACCTTGAAGACAAACTCTATCGTCTAGAGGGTCAAATTTGGACCAGACAATAGGGTCAGATGAATAGTACACTAGACGAAAAGACGTCATCACCAAACGATATGATGTCACCAGATGAAGTGTCCTCTCTAGACGAAGCATCCTCAACAAACAATACGTCCTTACCAGATGAAGCATCCTCACTAGGTGAAGCTTCCTCACTAGATGACACGTCATCACCAGACGAAATGACATCATCAAACGATACAAAGTATGCTTTTGAGCATTTCCACTTATAAGGATCATAGCTTTAGACTCCAAGGTCTAAAAATTTCATACTATATACTGTTGGAAAGCTAGAAAGATAATATACAACTTCCATGAAGTAAACTTTGTCAAATGCAACCTAGATCATTCCAGATTTTCCCCTAAACTCAGAACCTGAATTTTTCCATATGGAAGACTTGAAATTTTGCATTTCTTAAACTTGGAATGTCCTGAGCTTAATCATTCAGTTACCAAATTGACTTCATTAAAATCTTCAAATCTCAACTCATTTGCCTCATCACCTTCAACTACATTTGATTAATCATAATTCCTTATATATATATATATATATATATCAACGATTTATGTTCCAAAATCATCAACTCAAGTTGATTACTTCTTCACGTATGTCTAACTTCAACCCACATCATCCATGCACCATTCACATTTTATTAACATCAAAAGAATAAAGTTTTACAAATCTTTAATGGCATTCCAAGCCACATTACAGCATCTTCTCAAAATCTCAAATTATAAAAAGTTCTTACACAACAAACTTGATGCTTTCCCAAAATCAACTATGAATACAAAATAAACAAACATGGAGATATTCCCTTAGGCTCTTGATCACTTGATCTCTTAGCTATTACCTGAAGAGGGGATAAAAGGGGGTGAGCTTGAAAGCTCGTGGGTAACAAGTTTATAACAAAGAATAAGCAAAATTGTTGAAATGTTTCTTGTCTTATAAAAGTCATAGTGAATTTATAAAATGCTTGTTCTCAAAATTTCAATCAATTGCACGATTTTTGCTAAAAACTTATAGTTAAAAATTTCCTCTTATCAATATAACATATAAACTTAACCATCACTGTAGAACACTCAATTTATGTAGCAAACTTGACAATTTCAAAGATGTACCACACAAACAAATGGCTCGAGGGTTCCATGGAAACATAATGGAGAAACCGAAGTTTATCCCATGAACAAAATGATTCCACTTTCGAAGCTTATATGCCATAAGTAGACAGTCGGGAGAAGGCTCTTGTCAACGTGCATGTGACGAACAGAATGATTCCACTCTCGTCCAAACAAAAGTACACAATCATGCTCAAATTATTTTATCATATGCTCATACTTTCATGCTTTCACATCTTTTCATTTACACAGAATGCCATGGCATATTTCAAGGCATAATATAAGTATTTCAAAACCATTTTCCATTTTATGATCAAAATTCATACACCAACATGTGGCAATTTCTCAAATCACTCAGAAGCATTAAAAGCAACATTTATCAAGTAATTAAAATCATTTTTGTTTTCTTGTCTTGGAAAAAAGACATTAGTAGCTCATAACTCTATTATAAACATGTAACCCACCTTAATTTTTTTGTTTAAGGACTTGCTCAAAATGCCTTTTCTCTTGTTTCTCTTGCCTCTTTGATCCTCTTGGTTCTTCACCAAATGAAGAGATCTTTAGCTCAAATGGAAGCTCTTCTCTTCTTCTACCTTTTTCTCTTTTTGAACCACTTCAAAATCTCTCTCAAGCTCAACTCTCTTCTTTTCTCTCAACCACCGAAATCTCTCTTCTTTCTCTTTCTTATTTCTCTTCTTTTGTCCCAATTCACGTTTTCTCTTTCTCTTAAATATAAGACCATATTTTGGTCTTGTCCTTCTAAAAATACCCCTCCTCTCCTTTGGTCTTCCCATTTTGCCCCTTCTTTCATTTACCTCCTAACTCCTTTAATCTTCTTAAACACCATATTAACTCTAACTTATTTCAAATCTTTCCATCTAATTTCAAATCTCTATTTATACACATCAAATTATTGACTCAATTCTAAAAATAATGAAACAAATAAATCAATAAAAATTGAAAAAAATTCGGGGTCCAATATTCCCCCCCCCCAAAAGAATTTCATCCTCGAAATTCTTACCTAATTGATCAGGAAGGCAGGAGTATGCTTCCTCTTGTGCCTCTCCATTTTTGATTTAACTTCATCACTCAAATAATTTTCCTTCAATGACCCTAGTTAATGGATTCAATCAATCTTTCCATGACTTATTCAGATATCACACTATCTTATCTGTTCCCTCAATATATTTCAGATTACTCACATATATCACATTATGAATTTAAGACATCTCTCATCAATAGCACTTCTCATAACTATTTCATACAAACCTATTCATGTCGGGCTTAGCTAATCCATTTTCCTAGCCTAAGCATACCTTGGCAGGGTGATACTCTTAGAGATAATTTATCTTTCACTTTATAACTCACATCACTATAGCATCAGTACACTTAACTCTTATGTCTATCTCACTATATTCCATACCTTGGGTGTTGATCCACCTAACTCATTCATCCTTCTTGAATCACTTAAGTTCTAATATTGATCAATTTCACCTATCAGTAACATCTCCGTCAATTCTGGCCTTTAATCATTTTTAGGCCTTAATCATCACAATACAAAGGCAAACGACTATTTTTATCATCTAACTCCTTATATAGTATTATAATGAAATCACCATGGTAATGATTATGATGCTTGAAGTCAAATAGAACTCTACATGGACCTCATGTTCCTATGAACTTCAAACTATAAGCCTTAAGCATATCTTTGATAGTTAAGATCGTCGGCAATTTAAACATTCACTCACTTGATGCGACATTCTTAGTCGCTAAATGATGTTTCGGCATATTCCTACTAGGATGTATAACTTACGTTACCATTTGTACTTTTCTAAAAATCTCTCTGTTCAATCATCTTTATCGGTACATATTTCTTATTTCAATCACAGTGTATCATTCTTCCTATTTGATCCCAAAATTCAAACCTGTTTTCAATCTCTCAATAAGATTCACGATTTCTGAATCCTTAATTTGGGCTTGGTTAATCCTTTCATGTGAAACTGATCTTCAATTCCATAGAAAATAGTACTTTGATTTGCCCAAAATTCAACTCCACATTTTATGTTCCTTTTTGCACTAGATTTGATAACCTCCATATCGAATTTCTGTTTAATGTATCAGATATAACACTAACTTTACTTAGAATTACTCATTTATACAATCATAGTCTTTCAGTACTTATATCCATTGTCTCAGTCTCGTATTCAATTTTACTCAGCTCAGTTACTTCCTCAAACTTTTATAATTTGTACATGTATACATATATCCAAGATGTTCCTATACATATACTATCTCCAAACTTTCAAAGCAATCATTAGTATAGCAACTCTAAATCATGTATCGAATAGTCAACTCATAGGACTTTTAGTTGTCTCCAAACATGTAAAATCACTTTATTATGCTGCATTGGATTTTATCCAAATCTCTTATACAACATCATTGTATACTATAAATCTCCAAAT
>JANVCQ010689068.1:2540-14107 GCA_025531925.1 Erythroxylum plowmanianum | reverse complement strand
ACATGTCCAATTTTTATAACCTAAATCCAATTTCTATTCTAATTGTCTCCCAATTTTCAATGACACGTGTCAATAAATCCAAAAGTCATTTATCAAAATTTTCATTGCCATTTGACAATAAATTCTACTGCCATTTATCATTTGTCTTGCCACCTGATATTTTTTCCTAGTCCTAGAATTACCCCAATTTTTTTGAAATTTTCTTAAAATTCTCCAAAAATTCTAAATCAACAATTACACCCTCCAAATTAATTTTTTAATACAAACAAATCATAATTCTCAATAGAAATCACATTGAGAAACAATTATACCCGGAATGTCCATGAATGCATGTACAATCATTTTCATGTGAAAAAAATTCACTATTTACGTGTATGTGCAAGTCATATTATGCATGAACATGAAATGCATTTTCTAATCTCTCAATCATCTCTCATATTTTCTATTCTAATCCCAACATGGGTAACGGGATGTTACGCTTATTATACTATCTTTACATTGCATCCTGGTGGGAATAAGATGTATCAAGATCTGAAGCAGCATTATTAGTGGTCTAGTATGAAAAGTGGTGTTGTGGATTATGTATCCAAATGTTTGAGTTGACAGCAAGTTAAAGATGAACACCAAGTTCCATCTAATTTGTTACATCCTATTTCGATTCCTCAATGGAAATGGGACAATATTATCATGAATTTTGTCACTGGACTTCCTCTCACTCAGAGGAAGCATGATGTTGTATAGGTGATAGTAGATAAGTTCACCAAGTTTGCTCACTTTCTACCTGTTCGTCTTGATTATTCTCTAGATAGGCTTGCAAATATATAAGTGAATGAGATAGTGAGGTTGCATGGGGTGCCACTATTTATTATTTTTTATCGTGACTCTAGATTTACTTTTAGATTTTGGAAAAGTTTACAAAATACTTCTGGCACCCAAGTCAAGTTTAGTGCCACTTTTCATCCCCAGACAGATGGACAATCTGAACGAGTTATTCAGATATTAGAAGATATGCTTCGGAGTTGTGTGTTAGAATTCCTAGGAAGTTGGGATAATTGTCTTGCTCTGATGGAGTTTGCGTATAACAACAGTTATCAGACTAATATTGGCATGGCGCCTTATGAAGCCCTATATGGTAGGAAGTGTAGAACTCTAATTTGTTGGACTGAACTAAGTGAAAATAAGATGATCGAGCATGATATTGTGAAAGATACTAAAGAGAAAGTTCAAGTTATTCAACAAAGATTGAAAGCTGTCAGTGATAGGTAGAAGTCCAATGTCGATTTAAAAGGAAAAGATATTGAGTATCAAGAAGATGATAAAGTATTCCTGAAAGTATCGCCATAGAAACACATACTTTGGTTTAGGAAGAAAGGTAAGCTCAGCCCAAGATATATCGGTCCTTATGAGATTCTTAAGAGAGTCGAACCAGTAGCTTATAAATTAGCTCTTCCTAAAGAATTGGCCAAGTTGCATGATGTGTTTCATGTTTCTATGTTGAGAAGATATCAGTCTGATGATACACATAAGAATCCAGTGTAAGAAATTCAAGTACAATTGGATTTGTCTTATGAAGAAGGACCTGTATCTATCTTAGTCAGAGAAGTTCAACAACTCCAAAACAAGCAAATACCTTTGGTAAAAGTACTCTAGCAACACCATGGGCTTAAGGAAGCAACATGGGAACTAGAAGAGACCATGAGAGCTTAGTATCCTCAACTATTCTCATTAGGTACAAATTTCGAGGACAAAATTCTTTTAAGGAGGAGAGAATTATGAGACCCCAAATTATACCCTAGTTAAAATGTTACATGTTCATGAAGGTAATTATGATAGGTGTTAAAATTGTGACATGATTGTAAGTTGTATATGTTTTGAATTTTGGTTTAATGGATCATACTTATTGATTTGGAATTAATCGATACCATTAGAGAATTGATGTATTAAAATGTACATTTGGACTAGGAAATTTGTCAAGTAGAAAGTTAAGTTAGTACATGGAAAATGAGAATGACTAAGCCTATGAATTAGTGACATTTGACATAGCTAATGCATTAACATTGGGCAACATTAGTTGAGTGATAAGTGGCCTAATTGAATTGTGATATTTGGTTCCCACATATGAAGACATGTAGGTTGCTTTAATGAAGGAAAAGTATCACACTTTCATGTGTGACAAGTGGCCATTTCAAACCAAGACACCTTGCATTCAAAGAGTTAGGCAAGTGATGAATCATATTCACGTTTGAAGTTTCTACAGCTTTCTCTCTACACTTTGCTCCTCTCCACAGAAACCTCTTACTCCCTCTCAAATTTTGAAATTTTGCTTAATTTTAGATCATCTTCACTTGGAATCTTTGTAAGTTACTGCATCAAGAATTAGGTTCTGCTATTTTTTATGCTATTGTCTTGTTGTCTTGTTAGTGTTGAAATTTGCACCGTAATATTAGATATGTGTTGATTGTTTGGAAGGGTTGGAATAGTTGGTTCTTTGGAGTTAAAATTTGAAGTTAAGAAGGTAAAGGAATGCTAAACTTGATTGCATGCTATAATATGAATTATTTGATACTTGAATTGGATAGAATATGTATTGAATTGATGATGAATTGAGGACTGGAACATGATCCTTGTTTGATAGCTTTTACATTGGATGTTGATACCTGAGAGATCATGGATTATGAGATGCTTTATGAATGATTTTTGAATTCGTTTGGACATAAATTTGATGAGGTATTGAAGCATGAATAAGGTAGAATTGAAGTGAAATTGATGGCATTTGATAAAGGTGTGTCGAATGGAAGTGAAGAAGTTAAGTTTTGGAAACAAATTGAAGGTTATGGGTGGGTGAACCTTCGGTTCACTCATCCGATGATCGTGGGATTTTTAAGGCACATTCCCACGGTCATGGGAAATGGTTAGGAAGGTGAACATTTTGGTTTTGTGCAATTGTTGAACTATATAAGGTTAGGTCTTTTTATTTGGTACATTGAGACTTAATTGGACTTGTTTAAGGTGTGAAATGAACTTAAATTAAGGTCAGATTAATTGAGTAAAATTTAACTTAGCTATGGATTGTTAATTGAGGTAATTACTTAAAGAATGTGTGGTTAGTAAATAATGTGTCTAATTTTGAAATGCATGGTGTGTCAAGGATGAATGTGTCCTTATGAACACAAAAGTGTTTCAAAGGATTTATGTGATGTGCATTGAATATGATTGTTTATAAATTGGGAATTTGTGTAATTATATGTAATGTGTAAACACATAATGCATTTATTGGTACATTATTACAAATGTTTATGTTCAAGAGGTATGTTAAGTTGTTAGATGTGAATGGATATGTTCAATTCGAGAAAAATGGAATAAAGACATATGTTATGCACTACATCTTTTCCATGTGATTATGAAATTTGAATGTTTTATTTTAAAACTATCGAGTCTTAGTCGTGGGTAAATAGGTATGCTTATAAAGGTCTACAACTGCTTTTGTAACCAGACACTAAGGCGTCTTCTATGACTAGACACTCTGGTGTCTTATGATTTTAGACACTTCAATGTCTTTTGTTTTAGAGACTTAAGTCTCTTCTATTTCAAATTCCGAACATGAGTGTCTTCTGTCCTGGTCCCGTTACCCAATTCTGTAAAAAGGATTAGTAAGCTAACTTGTTTTCTATTCTGTTACATAGTCAATTCTAATATAATCAAGCTCTGTTCTGAAATAACTAAGTTCTATTCTGATATAATCAGATACTGTTTTGATACAGTCAAGTTCTATTATGGTACTTTAAAGTTATGTTCAGATATTATGGTATTTTATTATGATACTTGTAAGTTTTTCTCTGAAGCCAATATATCCTGTTTTGATATGTTATATTCTGTTTTGAGATACATATTGTTTAGATTGCGCTTTAATATAAACAATTAAAGATTGCTTGAGATGTGATCTGATTTTGTATATGTGAATGTTAGACAATTGTTAGAAATAGTCACAAATTTATATCTTGTTTAGTTATTTCCCCACTAAGCATTATGCTTGGCACGGTGGTTTTTGCCTCCGTGTAGGTTCTGATAAAAAGGTTTAAAGACTGGGACAAAGACAACCGCAGTGGCCAAAGAGATTGTGTTTTGTTTTCGAAATGTTCAGTATGTTTTTTAATTGTATTTAATGTAATGAGACATATTGGAATTTGTATTTTGTTTGATAATTTGTAATAACCTTAATACAGGTTGGATTTGGATTTTTAAGGCTTATATGTGATAAGTACCATGTGTATGTTATATTCTGAATATGACCTAACCTATGAAATGAAATGTATGTTACTTAAGTTTCTGGAAATGCTTTAACATGTTTTAGATTGTTTCACATCTGTTTGGTATGGCATCTGCATATCCTCCCAGAGGGTATGTGGGTGTTAAACGGTAACCATAAGATCCTATTAGGAATATGATTGTGTTATTTGTTTTTTGAAAGGACTCAGTGATTCTTATACAACAATAAGGTCCTAGAACCCTTACCTGATATCAAAAAAGTCTTCTCCCTAGTCTCCCAACATAAAAGACAACCATTGTCCTCATCCCAGTCTTCTAGCTGTGACCCTCAAGCCTTCTTCACTAAGACAGATTCCAAAAAATCCTTTCAATACAATAAAAGACCTATATGTACTTATTGTGGTAATTAAGGGCATATGGAAGATATGTGCTACAGAAAACATAAATACTCACCTAATAAACACCCCCCCCCTTCGCCACCAAGTAATAAACAACACCCACACTAATCTAGAGACAGTCCAAGACCCAAGTTTAAATATGCCAATCAAATTGAAAGTCACCTTGACAATCCTACTGAGCCTTGTCCTACTCCTTTGGACTTCATACAAGATAGCTCTCATTTCAAACCTAGCTAAAACTTGACACAAGAGGAATATTATCCATTAAAGAAACTGCTAAGCAAAGACAAGGATAACATACCATCTACCTCAACCTTACCCCAGATTAACATAGTGTCTAAGAATAACTCTAGTAAGCATTCTCCTCACTGGCTCTCTCCTTAGTCTTTTGATTGGGTTTTGGATTCTGGAGCTACTAACCATATAGTTTGTAGTCTTCACCATTTTCTGAATATTTAGCTACAAAAAACCTAACCATAAAACTTGCCAATGGCCAGCGTGTACCTATCTCTCATTTTGGATCAATCCAAATCTCTTCCTTACTTCTCATTAATGTCCTTTATGTGCCTTTCTTTACTTTCAATTTCATTTCTATTAGCCAGCTTACTAAATTTTCCAATTGTCAACTAATCTTTACTCAACAAAAACTTGTATTATCCAAGATCTCACCTCTATGAAGAAGACTGGTTTTGCTAAACAACTACATAGGCTCTACTTCTTAACAACTTCTCCTCAAGTGAACTCCATCTCTCCCAATCCCTACCATATTTGGCATAAGCCTTTAGGGCATCCTTCAAACAGTAGATTATAATCATTAGCTATATTAGACCCTACTGTCAAATTTTAGCATGTAAATTAATATGACATTTATCACTTTTCAAAGCAAAGAAGATTGTATTTCTCTTTAAGCTCCTCTACTGATTTCTCTTGTTTTGATATGGTACATGTTGTCCTTTGGGGGCCTTACTATACACCCTCTGTTCATGGTCATAGATTTTTCCTTACAATTGTTGATGACCACAGCCGCATGGCTTTGATTTACCTAATGAAACAGAAATATGAAACTAAAGACCTCATCAAACAATTTTTTATATATATGGACAGACAATTTGCAAATAAAAAATATGTAAGGAGTGATCAAGGCCTTGAGTTCTCAATGACAGACTTCTTTGCTAACAATGGAATTCTCCATGAGACAACTTGCATTAAAACCCCTCAAGAAAATGGAAGGGTGGAAAGAAAGCATCAACAAATTCGTATTGCTCAGCCTTAAAATTGCAGGCTTCCCTTCCCACTAAATATTGGTCTGAGTGTGTCATGCATGTTGTTTTTCTCGTCAATAGAATCCCCTCACCCCTCCTGTCTCACAAATCTCCCTACTATATTGTTTACGGTACTAATCCTGACCTTGCCCATCTAAAGATGATCGGTTGCCTCTGCTTTGCCTCCACTAAGGAAGTATGCAGAAGCAAACTCGACCCAATGGCAAGAAAGGCTATTTCTCTCAATTCTGTAGGCATGAAAGGCTACAAACTTCTGGACTTAAACACAAGACAAAAAATTTTTATCCAGGAATGTCATCTTTTATGAAGATTTTTTCCTGGTTCACCAACCTTCCACTGATAACTCATATGTCCCTCCTGTTGTCCTTCCTGCAACCTTAAACTCTCCTCAATATGAATCTGACTTAGTTCCCTTCTTACCTATGACCTCAAACTTATCTTCTTCTCCTTCTTCTTCCCACTTTCCCTGTTGCTCTAGTCGGCAATCCCATCCTCCACCTTACCTTCAAGCCTATGACTGCCCTATCTATCTCTGCCCTTAAAGAACCTTAGACTTACAATGAAGCAATGCAATTTAAGGAATGGTAGATAGTTATGCAGGAAGAACTTTAAGCCTTAAACAAGAATAATACCTGGGAGCTCACCTACTTACCTTAAGGCAAGACTGCCATTGACTACAAATGAGTCTTTAACACCTGAATTGTACTCTTCATTGCCATAAATGCAGTGTTGTCGTCAAAGGTTTTACTCAGCAAGTTGGATTGGACTACACAGAGACCTTCTCTTCGGTTGTTAAGCAACCTACTCATCCGCTTGCTGCTTGCTCTCACAACTTCCTAAGACTGGCATTTGATCCAACTGGACATTAACAACGCCTTCCTCTATGGGGATCTTCATAAAGAGGTCTACATAAAGCCCCCTCCAGGTCTTCCTTTACTTGCGATAGATATGGTATGTAAGTTAAACAAAACTTTATATGGACTAAAGCAAGCTAGTTATTAATGGCATGCAAAGCTTACCTCAACCTTGATCTCTACTAGCTTTCAGCAATCCCCTTCTAACCATGATATGTTTACTAAGTAGAAGGACTCTGATTTCATCAGTCTCCTTATCTACGTAGACTACATCTTATTAGCCAATAACAATCTCCAATTGATAGACTCAACAAAAAGATACCTAGATCACACCTTTCAAATTAAAGACCTTAGATTGACTAAGTACTTCTTATGGTTGGAGTTTGCCCGTTCTTCTATTGGGATAAATATGTCCTAACTCAAGTACACACTAGATATACTGCAAAATGTCAGCTTTCTTGACTATAAGCCTTTGTCCATTCCACTAACCCCGCAAACCAAGTTGACGACTTCCGATGATCTTCACTCGATATCACTGGGTATCGACGACTGGTGGGCAAGCTCTTATATCTCACCATCATAAGGCCTGATATTTCCTTCATTCGTGTCCTCCATTATCTGAAGAGTGCTCCAGGTCAGGGTCTCCTCTTCCGCTGTGATTCTTCTCTTAAACTGCGAGCTTTCTCGGATTCTGACTAGGTGGCCTGTCCTGATAGTCAAAAATTGATCACCGACTTCTGTGTCTTTATTGGCTCCTCTCTAATTTCTTGGAAGTCCAAGAAATAGAGCACGGCCTCTAGAAGCTCCTCTAAACCAGAGTATTGCGCCTCTCACCATGACCATTTATGAAATCCAATGGCTTCTCTACCTCCTCTGTGAACTCGGCTTCCTTTACCCAGACGCGGTTTATGTTTATTGTGACAACTTGTCTGCCATCCGTCTTGTCAAAAACTCGATCTTTCATGAAAAGACGAAACACGTAGAAATAGACTGTCATATCATCCGAGAGAAGATCCTCTCCAACATTGTACATCTTCTTCCTGTCTCCTTACATTCACATTTGGTCGACATATTCACCAAACCATTGTCGACTTCACCATTTCACACTCTCTTATCTAATCCATCTTATTGGGGGGTGTTAAAACATAATCATCTCACTTAGATGAAAAGGAATCAGTATACACAAACACCAACAACGGTCACACAGATCAAAGGGAAGAAGACGGTGTTGTGTGATGAAGAGTTTGGAGACACACAAGTCTTTTAGGGTTTCTTTTGGCTATCCTGGTTTTTGGACTCTCATTGGGTCGGGTCA
This sequence comes from Erythroxylum plowmanianum, assembly GCA_025531925.1. Taxonomy (NCBI): domain Eukaryota; kingdom Viridiplantae; phylum Streptophyta; class Magnoliopsida; order Malpighiales; family Erythroxylaceae; genus Erythroxylum; species Erythroxylum plowmanianum. Next base: position 5,991 of record JANVCQ010689068.1, on the reverse strand, counting down.
TGCCCAACCCAAATTGTATACTCTCCTGACCTTATGGGCTTAAGCTGATAGGATTTGGGCCTCTGATGAAGCCCTACTCTTCTTTTGCTTTTCCCTTTTGTTTTCTCTGTTATTTCTTTTTTTTGTTTTAGTTCTATTAGACTTGTTACAAGTTAGTTTCTCCTTGGCTCTCGATTCTTTTATCTATAAATCAATGCTATATATATTAGCCATCTACTATCAATACATGCGTGAAAAAAATTATTCTTTTTCACCAAACAGATCGGTGTCTCTTTTATCAATCCACTATTAGCTAATCATTAATAGAATCAACTAACTGTTAATGTAATTCGCTGATTGCCAAATAGAACAAAGAGACAAAAAGATTTTTTTTAAAAAAGGAGAGTGTTTTACAAGATTAAAACTATTCAATTTCCAGGAAGAACCATTCCCATTGTTCTTTAAAATGGCAATGGTACTTGACCTCTTCTTCGTATCGATAATTCTCTCTCTCTAGATTTCTTTTCTCTTTTATGTTTGGCTATTGCTAAAAAAATCAAAATAAATAAAGCAAAGGCCATTCTATTTATTTTTTCTTTTCTTTTCTTTTTAAGTTAAAATGATGAATTAATGAATGCCTATGAACACCTTTTTAGTTTAAATTAATAAATTATGGCAACTATTGTAAAGAACCAAAACTAGGATTAAATTTTAATCATCAATTTTTACAACTTTAGATTAAGTAACACATAATGACTCATAAATTTTTATTTTGATTTTTAATTATTATAAACATCATTTATGTTCTTACGTATAAATTACTAAGATACGTTATGTCATTGTTATTATCATAAGAATTAACGGTAAATGTTTTATAGCAAGTTAAAAATTGAGATATTTGGCTTGGAAGCAGGAGCTGGTGCAGTTATAGGAGCAGTAGGAGGAGTCACTGGTATAGTGGTCGGAGCTGCCGCTGGAGCTTAACCTCCAACACCGGAGATGACGACGTAGAGCAATGCGAGTCCAAAGACATTTCTACAATCCATTTTGATAGAGATACCAAAGCTGGAGAGTATACTAAGTCGCATAAGTGTTCATATATATATATATATATATATATATATATATACCTATTTATATATATAGAAGGGTTATGTCAACGAGGTCAAGTGGAAGACTTGAAGCAAGGAGGTGGAGGTCTGGGTTTTTATTAATTACTTATATATATTGTTAACCATTTTTGGTATGTGTACACAGGTCGGCGAGGTGAGCGCGGCGACCATGAGGTGTCAACGCTGGTTCCCTCGAAGTCGGTCTTGACGTGCATATGTTTGTTGCTTCTACACGTTCTTTGTTTCAGGTAAGCACAGAGGAGGGTCGCAGCTCGGCAAAAGTGACAGTGGCCATCAGGTAGTGATGTCTCCATCTTATTACATCTTCAACATTGTGGTTAGTTTAGGACAAGATGCATCGCTTTGGCCTTCAACAGGGACTTCGCATCATCAGGTATCTAAAGATACGCTTTTACCACTAACTTTCTTTTCTTTCTTTTGGGCAAGCTTGATGATTGTTGATAAATGCCATATTCCTTGGCCATCTACATGAGTGGCACCGTCCGTTTCTGAAGGTAAGGGATGGCAAGGTCTAGCCGTCCTTCTAGTTGTTTTGTGATTCAGTTTATGTCAGTGTGATCTTTGTTTTGTGCATGTAGTGTTATTTACGCATATTTCAAATCTTCTGTGGGGGTTGATTCTCGTAGTTATCCTTTTTTAGTCTAGGTTGGATGCTATGGCCATATGAGTCTGTGTATCCCTCTTTCTCAGTTGTAATGGCCATTTATTCTTGAACATCTACTAATTTGGGTAATGGGTCCTAGCTCATGAACAAGTTTCCACAGGGTTACTGTCTAAGCTATGCATGCAGCTCATGGGAGGGGATGATGATGCAGGGCTGTATGCACGGCAAACGATTCACGTTCGGTAGGGTTCTCCTAGCACATCACATGTCATATTCGCAAGCTTTCTCGAGCATCCTGACAATTTGTCATTGTCCACAAGAAAACATCAGTTTTCTCCTGTTGTGAACAGTTGGTACCACTCTTTTTAGCCAGGCGTGTTAAGCTACACAAGTCCATTTTTTTGCTCTTCGCTAAATTGGTGCTTCATTCTTTTACAAGCAAGCATTCCCCTTTAAAATCACACCCTGGTATACATTGAACATTTTCCCTGGTATTGTTTCATTATTAGATTATCTCTGGACGTTTACGTTTTGACAAGCGTGGGTAAACTTCTTGGACCACGTCCTATGTTGTGCGGGTATCTACTAATTTACGTGCACAAATCAGTCAGGTCTTAGCCTACATGCAGTTTTTTTATATGCTTTTACAATCTCTTCAGTTGGCTTTTTTATTATTAGCCATATCTTCTTCTTGTTATTATTAATAGTTCTAATAATAGTTTAGTAGTATTTTTATTTTTGGAACTATTATTATTATTGTTGTTGTTGTTGTTGTTGTTGTTGTTATTGTTGTTGTTGTTGTTGTTATTGTTGTTATTGTTATTACTTTTTAGTTTTTAAACATTACCTAGAATCGGACCTACAGGAATAGTGAACGACACAAGGTAGGAGGGATGCCTTTAAATCGTACGGAGGGAATTAGTGCAAACAGTTATGTGCGCACAGCAGGCAGGAATAAAATAGGAGATGATCTAATAAGAATAGGCTTTTGGAACATCGGGGCCCTCATGGGGAAGTCCTTGGAATTAGTAAAGATTTTAGACAAGTATAGGATACAAATAGCCTGTATTCAGAAGACCAAGTGGGCAGGAGCTAAAGAAAAGGAGATAGGGGTTTCAAACTATGGTTCTCGGGAAGCTCACGGAAACATAATGGCATAGGTATCTTAGTGGTAAAGGAACTTATAAACCGAGTAATGGGGTTCACAAGGGTCAACGACAAGATAATGGTGCAAAAATGGTTTTTAGCAGTGTAGCTCTCAATGTAGTATATGTGTATGCCCCGCATGTGGGTTCAGACAGACAACAAAAAGTATATTCTAGGAGGCGTTGGATAGGGTGATTTAACAAATCTCTATTACTGAGCAGATCCTCCTAGGAGGTGATTTAATGGACATATAGGAGCGGATTCAGACGGATATACAGGGACCCATGGAGGTTTCGGACATGGCATTAGAAATGAGAGTGGGACTACGCTTTTGGACATGGCCCTAGCATATGAGTTAGTAATAACAAATTCCTTTTTAAAAAAACAAAGCGCACTTGGTGACATTTCATAATAGCATGAACAAGACGCAAATTGACGATTTCCTTGTCAGGAAAAATGCCAAATCATGGTGCAAAGATTGCAAAGTGCTTCCGACCGCATGCATTTCAACTCAACATAAATAACTAGTTTTGGATTTGGGACTTAAGGGATGAAGGTCGCAATTTTTACCACGCATTGTCGTAAAATT
>JANVCQ010689058.1:0-14107 GCA_025531925.1 Erythroxylum plowmanianum | reverse complement strand
ACCTATCGTGTCTCGAACAGCTGCTATCAACTATCCATTAATTTTCTCTTGTCTCTGTTTTGAAGCATATATGCAAATCATATTATTTCAATTTAGGTACCCAACTTTTTCTAGGTATAAAGGTTAGATTTTTTATGTTTCTGTCTCTAAACATACATCTAAGATAATTTCTCTTTACTAAAATTATAAAAATGACTAATATGACCATGTTTACCACAGTAATTGCACAAAACAAATGAATGATAGTTGTTATGATTTTTGCCACTTAATAGGTTCCTGTTATTTTAGCTATAGCTGTTGCTAGATTTAACAAAGAAATTTTTGTATGGCCTCCTGATGTTGTTATTCTCATTGTATCCTATTCTGACCTTACTGAAAGTGCATTTACCACTACTAAGCAATGCATCAAGATTCTTCCTCCTATCAACGAAATTTTCCAAATCTTTCTCTAGAGATAAAATCTTTCTAGAATTTTTATCCTTTTCAAATTTTAAGGTGATGACTTTTCTTCTTTCTTTTTTTTTGCCTTATTAGAATCATTTTTTACAGCATATTTTCCATCTTAGCTACTCTTTCTTCTAGAGCTTCTTTTTTGAAAACTTTTTATCATAGTTAATCTTAACAGATATATTCTTGGTCGTCAAATTTTCATTCCCAGATTTAATTTAATCTTACTCTTTAGAGATGTATCATTGCTTTTGGACTTCTTGACTTCTTTCAAATACTTCATCGTCAACCTTTTATACTGATTATACAATTCATATATGCATTTTTCAATTCATCAACTTCAATATCAAATTTAGAGTAAAATACCTTATTGTCTCCTGTTACAGCCATAAAGTAAACATTGCTAAATCCTTTTGGTTCTTCTTTTTCAAATTTTTCAAATTCCTTATCTGACCAAACTACAATTATCACTTGTTTTCTATATTTTTTGTTCTCTAACTTGTCCTTTTGAAGAAGAGGACATTCTGGTCTTGTGTGTTCAAGCTTCTTGCAGTGATTGCATATGATTTCATTATTTTGTGTATTGCTATTGATGTTGCCACCTTTTGATATGAATATGTTGTTTCTGGCTTTCTTGTTTCCTTCTCTTTTCTTCATCAACTTCTTTTTATAGAAGCAAGCATATTCTCTAACTATAAAATTGAACTCATCATCTCCATCTATTTGTAACTCAGTGTCACTTTCATCACCTTTTGATTCGTCGGTTGCTTTCAATACCATTCTTTTTCTATAGGAAGAACTTTCATCTCGCTTAAGCTTGGTTTCATGGATCATCAAATTTTCTCATAGCCAGTCGAGTGACATAGTGTCTAAATCCTTTATCGTTTCTAAAGCTATCACCTTAGGTCTCCATTCCTTTGGGGTAATAATGATGTTGTTGACACATCTAAAGAATTTGTCTATGGTCTCTCCCTATTTCATGCCAATAGTTTAGTATTGATGCACTAAAAGTTTTTTTCTATGCTTCTTTACCTCATTTGTTCCTTCAAACATAACTTGAATTTTGTCTCACATTTCTTTTACTATAGAGCATTAGATTATCTTTTCATATTCTTATAGAGGCAACATATATATCAGGTGATGTTTTGCCTTAGGGTTTAGTGTGCATTTCTTTTGTCAGCATCAATCTATACTTCTATGTTATCAGAAATGGGAATTGTAGCACCAACTTTAATTGCCTACCATACTTTGATATCTACATATTGGATATATATGGTCATTCTCTCTTTCCAATATAAGTAGTTGTTTCCATTGAAGTAAGGAGGCTTTGAGACAAATTGTCCTTCAAAACTTCTCAAGGTGTTTGCAATGATCTATCATGTGTTGTAAAAAACAAAAATGTGAAACCTAGCTCTGATATCAAATGATAAAAGCGTTGAATTGTGTATATATAATTTTTTGCAAGTTCTTTCAATTCATATAATAAATAGATCTTAAATAAGGAAAAAAAAAGTTGGAGCCTATTAGACGATAAAGCTTTTTGTAAAATGAAAGGAGCTTGATAGGCAGTAGGAGGCTTTTATAGGATAAGACCCTACTTAAATAAAAGGAGCCTACTGTATGATAAATCTTGTTAAAAAAATTTTAAAAAGAAACTAGTTAAAAATTGAAAGGAACCTCTTGCAAATTGAAAACATGAGGGGCCTTTTATAAAGGTGAAGGAGCCTCTTGTTAAAAACAACACACATATAATATAATGCAGAATTTTAAAATTTAAAGAGAGAAAGAAGAAAGACGCAAGTGATTTATACTGGTTCGACTTGCAACCTAAGACTACATCCAGTCCCCAAGTATCCAACTTGAGTGTTTTACTATAAAAATCGAGTATTAAATTTAACGAGTCTCTCCAAGCTCACAAGTACATATCTTTCAAGGTTCTCCAACCTTTCACACTCGAAGCGTAATAAACTTCTAAAAAGCTCACAAAAAAACAAAATAACAATTTTTCTTTTGATAGAGTGATTTCACTTTCTAAAGCACAATAGTAATGATATGATTCAGAAGAGTATAGATGTTGCTCAAAATGTTTCGACAGTTTGAATATGTTTGTTCTACTTTATAAATGTTGTTGTTATTCCTTAAATAGTTAATTTATTTAACTAACCATTGCTTCACGCGCATCTTTAGTCAACTGGATGGATTTAACCTTGAAAAACTTTGATATCATCTTTGCCAAAAATCTTCTAGTAATCATAGAGCTAGCATATGACTTTCATAATTAGTAGGTTCCTTTCGGATAAACCATTTCTAATAAGGTAAGTTCATAAAGAAGGTTCCTGCAAGAAAGAAGGCATATTTCTTATGATTTTATTTCCTTTTTGAGAATTAGACTGTTAATTTTATAAGGAAATAAATCCAATTTGAATTTTAAAATATTATATAGTTATCATCAAAATCTTTAAATATAAACCTTGAGCTAACAATAATTATTTATTCATGTTTGTTATTTTTCTTTACTGTGATGCACTAAAAAAGGTTCTTATGTTGTTGCATTGTTAAAAGCAATTTGGTATTGTTTTTGTTTCTTGTTTTCTTAAACATTTGCACAGTTTTAACAGTTGGTCTGATGAATAGTGTTAAAACACTACCTATAGTGCAGCCTTTATAAGTTAAAGCAAGTGATAGTGATGTTTTATTGATGGTCTGTGGTGCAATTACTTGAGATGGATCTGCCATACATTAAGAATCTGACTTTGGATTTAATCATCCATTTATTTTGAATACTATTGCATGCAGGTTACGTGTGACTTTTCTCTTAATATTTCTTGGTTTCTTTTTTTCTTGTCTAGTTGTTTGGTCATCTACATTGTTCTCTTATTGGCAATATAGCTAAAATCACTAAAGTGGCAAAGAAATTTGGTTATGATAGTTTATATTCTTTAATTAATTTTTGGACCTTGGACTTTTTTTCACTGTTACTTTGACATATTGTGCTACTTAGTTTTGTAATTGTTGTTTTGTAAATCAAGTTAGTGTTCTTAAATTATATGTATGGAAATTTCAACGAGCTACACTAATACATTATACAAGATCTTATCCAAAAGTTCAAATGTATTTCCAGAAATCATCTTCATTATCTCCAAATTTATTCAATTTGAGGATACAGTTGCAACATATATGTAATTAATATGTACAACCAGGTATGTTTCATTATTAAGATGATCTGTGAAGCACTTAATGCTATGCCAACTTTGAGCAAAGTCATAAAACAATATGTTGTGTGACTTTTGTTAAGACCTGACTTTATCCTTCCAAGGTACTATTTTGTAGTTTCTTATTTGTGAGGAGATGTTCCTTTCTTAATCATCCAAATAGATGAATTAGTTTTAATATCTATTCTTTTCTGATACTGACTGCAGTGTCTACTATGATAGACCATTATACATCACAACATTCAGTATGGGTGTAAGTATATTTTAACATATATTCAACAATAATATACATTAGACTAACATATAAAACAAATGCAGAAGAAAAACTAAATACCTCCTATCATTGTTGTTTGTGCTTGAAGAGTTGCATTTTTGGAATTCTTTTAAACTCTTAATTCCTAATACAATGGTGTAAGTTTTCAAAAGAGAAAAGAAGTTTAAGGACCTAAAATTTGAGAAGAAAACCATTATGATTGTGCTCCCATCAAGCACAATATCACTTACCATAAATCAGGAATTCATACCTACTAAATGCATAACGTTAGACCATTTATGACATAAGGAGAGCAAAAGTTCTCACATTCTCTCACTTGGTCCATACATTTAACTTAGCATCAAATCCTAATCTGATCCAAATATAATATACGAATCATGGCTATAAGTTCTTTAGTAGTTAAGTATTTTCTTCCATGTATTATAGTATACTATAATTGTATTAACTTAATGAATAAACCCTATGTTTATTCCAAGACCAAAATAATCACTTTTCTCAAAATTCAATAATATGCACCATAATATGAGAAAATATTATAAGAGTTTCATGAAAATAACATTATCTATACAATGAAAACTATATAATGGAACTCAATCCTATTCTAATAATATGATCCTTGAACTTTACTGGTGGCATGCCTTTTGTTAAAGGATCAGCTATCATCAATTTAGTGCTAATGTGTTCATTGACCACTTTCGTTTCCATAACACGTTCCTTTATAGATAAAAAAAAACTTAATGTCGATGTGTTTACTTCAACTACCACTCTTATTATTTTTAGCTAGAAAAATAGAAGCTGAATTGTGACAATATAGTGTCAATGGACTAGAAATGGAATCCACAAGTCTAAGCCCGTATATGAAACTCTTTATCCATATGCCATGTGATGTAGCCTCAAAACAAGAAACAAACTCAACCTCTGTGGTGGAAGTAGCAGTTAAAGATTGCTTGGCACTCCTCCATGATATGGCTACATTGGCAAACATGAAGATATAACCTAATATTGATTTCTGTGAATCACCAACCCGAGCAAAATCTAAATCTGAGTACCATGTTACCTCCAAATTTTCTGTGCGTCTGTACGTAAGCATGTAATCTTCGGTCCTTTAAAGGTATCTCAATACTTTATTTGCAGCTAGCCAATGATCTAATCATGGGTTACTTTGATATCTGCCTAACATTCTAATAGTAAAAACAATGTTAGGTCTTGTACAATCCTAAGCATACATCAAGCTTCCGACTATGGAAGCATATGAAATGTTTTTCATTTGTTCCCTTTCAGAATCATTTTTAGGGCATTAGGCCAAATCGAACCTATCCCCTTTCACAATGCAAGCTACACTACATGAACAATCTTTCATTCGAAATCTCTCTAAAATTTGATTAATATAGGTTTCTTAAACCCAAAACACCACTGAATTTGTCTCGATGTATCTTAACACCAATGACATAAGACGCATCACCCATATCTTCATTTCAAAATTTTTAGAGATAAATTGATTCACATTATATAATAAACCCCGGTCATTGGTTGCAAGTAATATGTCATCCACTTATAATATAAGAAAACAAATTTTACTCCCATTAACCTTTTGGTATATATATTGATCCATACTATTTTATTCAATCCAAATGATGAGATAATATCATGGAAATTCAAATATCATTGACTCTTGTTTTAATCCATATATGGATCTTTTAAGCTTGCAAACCAAATGCTCATCATTATTAAAGGAAAATCCTTCTAGTTGTTTCATGTAAACCTCTTCCTCTAGGTCACCATTTAAGAAAGTCATTTTCACATCCATTTGATGCAATTCCAAGCCAAAGTGAGCAACTAATGCCAAAATTTTACGAAGTGAATCCTTTTTAGACACATGAGAAAATGTATCTGTGTAATTGATTCCTTCTTTTTGAGTGAATCCTTTAGCAACGAGTCTTGCCTTGTATCTCTCAATGTTGCTTAATGAGTCTTTCTTTATCTTAAATACCCATTGCAACTCATGGCTTGCGAAAAGGTTTCAAGATCATTTTTGGCTCCTATATTATAGTCATATTGTTGTAGATATACAACATAATCACTAGTAATAGCTTATTTTCTTGTTCTAGTAAATCTTCTTAATGTTGCACTAACATCCTCGTATAGAGTTTGTTGTTTAATTGGTTGTTAAACATTTTTAGGCAATTCTTGAATAACTGGATCTACTAGATTATCAGCAATTTGTGGAATTTCTTGATTGTCATTCATGTTTACACTAGGCTATCAAATTTCAACAGTTGGTTGTACAATATCTATTTGAACTCGAGGATGGTTGTGAATGACAATCACCTCAATTTTTTAGGTAGAAGGCTAAGTATTCAAATGATCATTATTAAAGGCTATATCTTGAAATTAATCCCTCCCACTAATCAAGTCATTCTCAAGAAATTTTTCATTTCTTGATTCCACAATTTTAGTGTGACGTGATGGACAATATAACTTATATCCCTTAGACATTTCAGCATATCTAATGAAATACTCACTTATGGTCCTTAGGTCCAATTTCTTCTCCTGTAGATTATAAATTCTTATTTCAGACAGACATTCCTAAATGTGTATATATTGCAAACTTGGTTTCCAACCTTTAAATAACTCAAATGGCATCTTTGGAATAGCTTGGTTGGTACCCAGTTTTCTATATACACAGTTTTCTTAAGTGCTTCAGTCCACAAAGACTTGGAAAGTTTTGAGCTACTCAACATGTTCCGTATCATGTCTAATAATGTTTGGTTTCTTCTTTCTGCCACACCATTATGGTCTAGAGATCTAGGCATAGTGTATTAGGCTACTATCCCATTTTCTTGAAGATACCTCACAAATGGACCAGATGCTTATCCACCTTTAGTATATCTACCATAATATTCTCCACCTCTATCAGATCTCACAATCTTAATTTACTTACTGCATTGTTTCTTTACTTCAATATTGAACATTTTAAAAGCATCTAAAGCTTCATTCTTGTTATGAAGCAAGTAGAGATACATATGTCATGAGCAATCATTTATAAATCCTCAAGTTCTTTTTCCACCTTTCTTTGATTTGTTGATCTGCTTTCCCTTTATGCATTCCACATAAGTATCAAAGTCAACAAAATATAAAGTAATAAGTATTTCGTCAGTCACCAATCTTTTAATCCTTTCTATGGAGATATGTCCTAATCTCCAATGCCACAACATAGAGGAATTTTTATTCATGAAATAACAATTTGTTCCAGTATGAACAAGTTGCAATGTAATAGGTATTATCTTGTAAATTAAAACAAAAAAGACCATCAAATATTTTACCATTCTCAACAAATTCAAATTTATAATGTAACTTTAAATATTTGTCTAAAAAATGAAAGGAATATCCGAATGGTACAAGTATTGAAACTAAAATCAATTTCCCGGAGAAACTGGGAATATAAAATGTCTTCTCTAGTTTTAAAATAAAAACAGTACATAAAAATTAAATTACAATCCCCAACAACCTCCACACATGAACTTATCTTATTTCTAGATAAGATATACTGCTCATTTCCCACTGGCTTCCTTGGATTTTGCAAATCCTAACACATTTGTAATATGGATTATACAACCAGAATCAATCCATCATGTTTCATGAGAAACTTCAGCCATATTAGATTCAAAACAAACTAGTGAGATTAGATTACCTTTCTTTTCAAATCATTCCTTACATTTGATATAATCCTTCTTCATGTTTCCTTTCTTACAAAAGAGGCACTTGTATTCCTTCTTAATGTCAGCTTGGATAGGTATTTGACCTTTTCCCTTTAAGTTGACTTCATTTTTCTTCTTTCCTTGAGCAACTAGATGTGTACTATGTGAACTCTCTCCCTATTCCATCGACAATCGCCCTTCCTTTTGAAGACGCGTGGTCATTAATTTATTTATTGACCACTTATCCTTATTTGTATTATAAGAAGGGTGTTCAAAATGTAATGCATAAGGAAAAAGTTAGACATCTCAACCTTTAGTTTCTTTAACTGAGCTGTAATGTCCCTTATCTTCATGATGCACTGATGCACACCTCAGACACCGATGAGTCTTGTAGATGAAAACTTCATAATTAAGGTGCTTGCATGTGCTTTTTCTTAAGTTTTGAACTGCTCATCAACAACCTTTAGTAGAGCACAAACATTGTCAAGTCGTTATATGGAACTACGAATGCTAGTAGAAATTTTGGATTTAATGAACATCACACTTAAGTAATTAGATCACTCCCATCATTCATAAACCACAATTCCTATTGTAGAGTTGACCTCCATTACCTTAGGTGGTTCGTCCTTCCAGATACTATAATTAAGAATTATCTTTTGTTTTTATGTATAGTTAACTCTAACTCTTTGAAGACCCTTATGATTCTCTATAAGTTCCTTAGAAAGCTCTCAGATTTATAAAAGAGGGGGGAAAAAGGCATTTATTTATATCAATAGGAGTAGCTTACTTGGCATAATAATTGTCTAATATTTTAGGTCCCCCTTTAGATATTTAGGAATCTAAATAATCTCTAAAAGAATGACTTTCAAGGATTGCCAACCTCTCTTTTACACAATTAACAAAAGAATAAGCCTTAATCATTTCCTCCCTTGAATACTTGTATAGTTTTCTGTTGAACAAAATTTTATATGAAGCAATTGAAATTTACAGCTACATCCATAATGAATTGTTTTAGGTATCTGGCATCCTTCATTGCATTAACAATGAATTACCATCTAATAGTATAAAATCCTTATATATATCAATCTTCATTTTAAAATGCTTTATAGATTTGTTTTTATAATAATGGTTGAACATTTCATACGATAAAAGTATATTATCACTTATGCTCGTCTCTAGGATAACGCTTCCTAAGACGAATTGATGGTTAAGCTAAGAATAACTTTTATTTTGTTAGCTACATCTTTTACATTATTTTGCATAGCAATTTATAACAAAATATATGTATGTAATTGTATAAGGTGGAAGAGTTAGAATTTGGGAGGAACAAGGCAAAAACATGTTTAATTCACTTAAGTATTTTTCCTTTTGAGAGGAGTTCCATTATTTTATTTGAGATTAACTCCAACTAAGTTCCATGTTTTCTAGAAAACTAAATCATTGACACCATCAAGTCTTGGAAACTTGTTTAAGTTGAAGATATGAAAATTTGTGTATATGTCTACTATAGTGAACAGCTTGGAAAGTTGTTTAGAGTGCTTGGCATTGATTAATCTTAAAATGAATATTTAGAGAACTTATAAAGAAGAAACAATATTTTTTGGTTTAGCTATTATGTTCTTGAAGTAGTTTAAAATTATTCTCTTTAGATCATATTGTTTGCTATATAATTAACATTCCAACAATGTGTATAATGAGACTATGTTATTAATGTTTTTTTATTAGAATCACATTATGGAAGTAGCTTATATTTTTATCCTTATCTTCTAACCATTCTGTCCTTGATATTTTGATTCTTAGAGAATTATGATTTTGTAGAACTTAGATATAACTTTGCATTAGTATCTTCTCTTTTAGCTTTAAGTTTTTATTATTTAGGTTTGCATAAAGTTCTTTTCAAAATTGGTTTAGAACTATTCTTTTTCACTTAATGTTAATTTTTATGTTTCTAACTCTCCTCCTATTTAATGTATTTAACTCCTTCTTAACCTTTTGGGTTTTCCTTACACACTTATAATCTTATGGATCTTAACCTTATTGATATATTTATCATTTCAGTGACATGCTCTTATAAGTATGAGAATCATTAAACTTTATAGTAGTTACCTGAGTTATCAATTGTGTCAGACTGAAACATACTTTCAATAGACTCTATAAATTTCTTAGCATTATAAATATTGAACAAGTGTATTATAAATATTAGGAACTTGTTCTAAAGGATAGTTAAGCACTCTTGATTCTACGTGACAGTTGATAGTTCCTCAAACATTTACTTATTGCTTAGAATCTCTTTTAGGAACTTTTACATATTTTAGCATCTACAAAAGGTCTTAATAAATGAAATGTTAATGTGAATTTGCTGAAAAAGTTATAGAAACTTATTAAACTACTCATCCATCTTCTCCTCTTTAATCTCATTATATAAGAAACTTTTGACTGATGTTCTTTCACTTTTTCCTTCTCCTTACTATCCTTTTTCCTTTTTTTTTCCTTATCGACATTTTGCCTATTGGCTTTTCCCTTCATGTCATTGGTCAACTCCTTACCATTACTTAAGATGATTTCCTTTACATGTTCCCTAAGATTAATTATTGTCTCACTAAAAATTGATCGTTGAGGTTCCTCAACTACAAATGTAATGAATTGACCAATTTTTGTTTTAAGGTTTTAGATCAAAGCATCTAGATTTTGAAATTGAGCTCCTAATGTGGATATAAAGTTTCTCATCAATTCTTACAATCTTAATTCTTCTCAAATGATAGTTGTAAGACCTATGTGTACTTTACATTTTTCTCTTCATCATGTAATTTATACCTTACAGATTTAGTACTAATTACTTTTGTTATGGTACTTGGCACACTGATAGTTTACTCTGATGGACCTTTGATGGTTTTAGATAGTTGAAAGAATTTCTTTTAAGGTCCTAATCATCACAGACGTTTCATCAAAAATTGAAAAACTTTGATTTGTGATTTAAATTCATTGAACTAAATTGATTTATATTGTTGTGTTATGTTTATGTAGTTAAGAGTTTGTAAAGGATGTCAATTTTGTTGTCTAGTTGGTGAATGCTTTATTAACTATGCTTAAATATCAATGGCTACAATTTCTTTAATGACATGCTCTATCACTTTTTCCTAGATGAAAATTAACTAAACATCATCGATACAGTGCTAAACTCAAAACTTATAGGTGTGAAATTGTGGGATTTGGTGATTATGAACTTCTATTTAGTGCTTTGTTGCAAGAATTTTTTCATATGATCTAGGTTATAGATATTCTCATTGATTCAACATCTAGATGCTAGTTCATTCCATATTATATGATTAATATTCCTTTTTTAGGAATAGAAGCTCAGGGATTTAAATTTGAGCCTCCCATCACATTGGCAACTGGAGCAAAGTTTTTACCACTAAGAAAACCAAGGAAATTAACTGGTATTATTTCTTCAATTTTGTATTAGTCCTGGGATATATGTGTGCTAGGTCCAATGGCATAGTCATTGATGAGTTTTTATGTCCTTCTTTAATAGTCTAACTATTTATGTTTGGGTTATGTTTGAATCATTGATGAGTAGATGTATGATTACGTAAGCATTTATTGTATGTGGAACAAGTTTGAGATCTTATGGATGATTTGAGGCATAATACCCTCAGATGGTATATAGGCTGGAAACCCGTGATGCAGCTCCTTTAAGGCTTATCGGTGAAAAATTCCACTAGCTTAGGAGTCACAACGAGAACTTGTTTTCTTGATTCACATGTGTAAATAATGCCACGTACCATATTTTTGAAATCAATTGTAGGTGATTAATTCAATTGATTAATACTTCAACTTCGATGTGGTTAATGCAAACTTAGTGATAACATAAGAAATTAATATGTTTTATAGACAAGACAGTTCTTTGCATAATAAACTCCTAGGATGATATACTAACTTGAAATCACTCTTTTAAATAAACAGTTTTATAGAAATGAGTAATGTTGATAGATCTTGGATGTGTAGAAGATTAACACCTGATGGTTTGATTAATCCTGAGTTTGTTGAGGAAGTTGAAGCTTTCATTCATTATGCATGTTCTCAGCCTGCATATATGGATGGCCCAAAGATCAAATGTCCATGTAAAAAGTGCAAACACATTCGTTTCCTTCCCATTGATGAAGTGAATGGGCATTTGTTGAGAAAAAGGTTTGTCCCAAATTATTTTGAGTGGACATAACTTGGGGAGCCATTGATTTCTAGCACCTTAAGGGGTAATGAAGTACACTCTTTAGTGAATGTATAAGAGTTTGAAGGGGTATTGGATTTAGAACAAATAATGTGGATGCAAATGAAAATTCTTACATACAAATGGTTTACAATGTATCTGATTATGCCTTTAAGGAAAATATAGAAAATCTTGAAGAAGAACCAAACTCACATGTAAAATAGTTTTTTTACTTACTACACTTAGCTGACCAAAAATTATGGCCAAATTGTGAGGCAATGATTCAATTGTCTTCAATTGCTCGAATATTGAACATAAAGTCTGAAGGGCATATTTATGATCGTAGTTTTGATAAAATTTTGGGATGGTATAATGAATCATTACCTCCTGATCATACAATGGTTGATAGTTTTTACAATATACAGAAACTTATTAGGGGTCTTGGTTTGACTATTAAAAAGATTGATTGTTGCAGGACGTATGTTGTTTTGGGGAGATGATATGAAATTATTATAGTGCAAATTTTGTGGTCAATCTAGGTTCAGGCCTAGAAAGCTTTCTATGAAACATAGACCTGGAAGTAGATGTATTATTTCCCTCTAACTCTAAGGCTTTAAAGACTATATCCTTCTAATGTTACTGCATCTCATATGAGATGGCATAATGAGCACGAATAGGAAGATGGAATAATGAGTCTTCCATCAGATGCACTGGCCTGGAATCATTTCATTAACACCCATTATGAGTTTATAGCTAAAAATCGAAATGTTAGGTTGGGATTGTCGACGGATGGATTCCAACCTTTTGGTCAATCTGACCAACAATATTCATCATGGCCAATCATAATTACTCCTAATAATTTGCCTCTATGGATGTATATAAAAGAGGCATATATGTTCTTGACAGTGATTATGCTAGGACTTACAAATCCAAAACATAAAATTGATGTATTCTTACAACCATTGATATTTGAATTGCAGCATCTTTGGGAATATGGTTTTGAGACATATGATGTGGCTCTGAAATAAAATTTTATCTTAAGAGCAGCTTTGATGTTGACCAATAGTGATTTTCTGGTATATTCTATGTTGTCTGGATAGAGCACAGTAAGGAAATTGGCTTGTCCTTATTATGGTAATGATTCTGATGCATTTTATCCTCCATACGGGGGCAAAACATATTAGTTTGAGAACTACAGGAAATTTCTTCCTTTAGATCATCCATTTAGACGCAATAAACAAAAGTTCATTAAGAATAGGATGGGAAAAACACCTTCTCCCCCTCATAAAGCTGGCGAAGAGATATTGTAGGAGATTAAGGAATTAGGCTTGCTGAAAGTTACAGAATTTGAATCTGAAGAAGTTAATACAAGTATTAGTAAAAACTTTGGTTAGAGTAAACAAAGCATCTGTTGGGATTTGTCATATTGAAAAACTAATTTGATACGTCATAAATTAGATGTGATGCATATTGAAAAAAATAATTTTGATAATTTGTTCAATACTATAACAAACATTGAAGGGAGGAAAAAAGACAATGCAAAATTATGAGCTAATTTGAAACCTTTTTGTAGAAGAAATGAGTTACATAAAGATCTTAACACCAATAAATATCCAAAAGCATGTTACACTTTGGACAAATAATAAAAGGAAAATTTGTTTGAATGGTTGAAAAGTGTAAAGCTTCCTGAAGGTTATGTTTCAAACTTGGCAAGGTGTGTGGACATAAGGAAGTACAAATTATTTGGGATGAAAAGTCATCATTGTCATATGTTTATGCAAAGTCTAATTCTAATTGCATTTTAGGAGTTACTATCAACTAAGGTTTGAGAAGTTATAATAGAATTAAGTTTGTTTTTTAAAAGCTTAACATTATTTGAAATCAAGCTGGTTGAAATGGAAAAACTAGAAAGGAAAATTCTAGTAATTTTGTATAAATTAGAAGGGATTTTCCCTCCAAGCTTCTTTGACTGTATAGAGCATCTACCTGTGCATTTAGCACACCAGTCTAAACTTACCATCCCAGTTCATTATCAATGGATGTATCCGTTTGAGAGGCAATTCAACAAAAATGATTGCAAATGGATTAATACAATATTTTAATAACCAAATTGTAATAACCATATTTGTTAATGTAGGTATTTGCATCACTTGAAGAAAAATGTCAAAAATAAAGCTAGAGTTGAAGGTTCAATATGTAATGTTTACTTAGTGGAGGAAGCTAGTATATTTTGTTCACATTATTTTAAGTCGCAGGTTTACACAAGAGA
>JANVCQ010688968.1:0-14115 GCA_025531925.1 Erythroxylum plowmanianum | reverse complement strand
GGTTTAGATGAATGAAATGTGTCATGGAGAGGGTTCTTTAAGTCAAAACCGAAATTGTCCCCTTTAGGTGAAAGTTTCTGAATATTTGAAGATCTTTTGAACTTGATGGTCTAAACGAATTCTATTGTGTTAATTATTCATGTATGATGTGAATTGATGATGAAGAATGAAGAAGATGTGTGTTGGTTAAGTTTAGGTCGAAATGTGGGAGAAGAGGTGGATTAATGTAATGAGTTGTACAATTGATAAAATGTAGCCTAAATGAAGGAAATTGGTTTGAATGGAGTGGTGGAATGTGTCATTGATTGGAAGTGTTGCTATATGATATGATAGGAGCATGAATTATTATTGTAAAGTCTTGGAAATGTGACTTGAAAATCATGCACATTAGCTGTTTACTTAGAGTGAACTTGAATTGTTGCTTAAATTGACGAGTAATGGCTTAATGTGCTTGGATAAAGATTTGTTTAATTATGTTGAAAATGAGTAAGTATGGGATTAATGGCATTAAATGCCTTAGAAAATGCAAAAGAAAAGCTAATGTAACTAGTAAGGAACTAAACCTATGAGAAGATTAATGTTCAAATTCTATAGCTTATAAGGAGTGATATTGTGTTTTATACACCTATATGAGGGAGTATACATGGGAAATTTATGTTTAGGTAGTAATTTTATTGTATATCCTTTTTATATATAAAAGCTAGGGAGCTGTGAATCAAGGAGCCCGTACCTAGGATTGTTGAAGTTAAGAGAGTGTATATCTTCTTTGAGGTGAGCTGGAGAACCATATTTCTCATATGGGATTACATCACTCTAAGACATGTATGATGACTTGTATGTGAATTTTGGACCTAGGTAATGCATAGTAAAATTTAATCTCCAATAGATGCTAGTGTATTTGTGTATTTAATAAACAATGTTGTTTTGAATAACTTTTTGCTATTAAAGTGCAAGTGATGTTTTTACTTCATATTTTGAGAAATGACATTGTTTTCAACAAACTTGCACTCGAAGTGTAAAATAATGTTTTATTTTCTGAAACTATATTTTTGAACAACTTTGCACTTAGAGTGCAAAAGATGACTTTTATGACATGAAATAATGTTTTTGAACTTACTTATGCATAAATGAGTCATATATGCTACGTGTATGTTTTCTCTTTTGGCTTAGAGCCTCAATAAGGTTTCATTTTATTGGTTAGAACGATAAATAAAGGCATGATGCCTTACTTGATTTTTGATACTTAAATGTTGTATATGATTTTTGTGATTGGTGAGGAAACGATTAGCCAATCGTGTGCTGGGCACAACTGCTTAAGTGACCCCCATACCCTTGATGTTGGTACAATAAAGTTGAGTCACCATATCGACACGTTTCTATGGGACTTGCGGGTGATTTCACATTGAGGGTCTAGACACTAAAAAGGTCATCACCTTGGGTCATGACACTCCTGTCGACTATAGTCCGAACTCACCACAGATGAAAGTCAAGCCAACACCTAGTATCGATGGGTGTGCACATTAGTTTGGCTAACTAACGGTGTCACCCATGATTATTTTGACTTATCCTGATATTGGTTTTCCTACCGAGATATGATTGATACATATGATGTTTTTATGCTTTTCTTATACTAGAATTGGAACCTATGTTCACCAAATGAGTGAATTAATAGGTTAGGCCTATATGGTTCCTGATCAGTATATGTTGAGTCATAGGCTGGGCCTATGTTTTTTCTATGTGATATATATTCACTTCATAGGTTATCTACACCATCTTAGTATGAATCAAATTTTATTTATGATATATGTCTTTCCTGCTCACCGAGTGCCTAGTGTACTCACCCCCTTCACTTTCTAACCATGCAGGTTAATTTAGTAAGTTTGAAGCTTTGAGTGGATCGCGCGGTCTTTTAACATTTTCGGGGTATTACCGCATGTGGGTAGTTTTCTATTTTGTACTTTTATTGTCTAGTGGCTCATGAACTATGTTTATGTAGATACGCTTTATGATTTTGTAAGTTAAAATTTGATTGCCTTGTGTTTTATAAATAACTTTATGTATGAATCTTTTGATACTGTTGTTGAGATTTCCTTGAGTGGACTTTAAAGTCCTGAAGTTGAGGTTGGATGTGAATATAAAAGTGTGTTTGAAATTGTTAGTAGCTTTTTGGGATGTTTAAAACACAGTGGTTGTGTTGCCCGAATTTTAAAAAAATTAGAGAGAAAAGAATAGATATTTAGTTAGCCTTGCATAGTCAGATTAAGGATACCATAAGTGTCCTTAGCCCGGTTATGCGATGGTTGTCATGGGTACAATGTGGTACCAGGTCGTGACATGACTAATATCCTCGGTGAAGGTCACGCTGACAAAAGATCTTTACGCTCTAATTTTGATCAAAACTTTAGCGTCTCTACCAAGAACACACATAACACCTTATAACACTATGGGTTAACACTCATACTATTTAATAGTTTATCAGTACTAGACAAAAGATTCATCACAATATAGCAATACAATAATAACAAAGAAATGTTCATCCAGAAAATACCTGTAATCATGTCCAGATTGGCTTGAACGTCCTCCTATGCCATTGCATAAACTCGTGCTTGATCTTATGAAGTAGGACATTGCTAACCTGCTGGAGTTATACTACTGCCTACCCCAGTCCTTTTTGTTCATCCAAAAGACTGAGCACCTGCCCTGGTAGTCTCTCTTCTGTGTCTCATTGACTGCATCGAGCTATCTCCTCATTGAGTAAAAGTCCAAGCCAACTATGGACAATCTCTCTTTATGTGCCCTGTCTCTCCACACTAAAAACACTTTCTCAGCTCTGTACACTTGCCTGAATATACCTTTCTGCAGTTTCAGCACTGTTCAAACCTATATGATCGAGCTCGAGAAGCAAAGCTAGTAGTAGGGGAGGCGCTTTAACCTTCTGGTCGTGGTGACTATAAACTGACAGCTAATGATGTAGTGCCTCTCATACTACCCAGTGCTGAACTGCGACTGTTAAGTCAAGAGGAATTCACTAATATTAATTTTGATGACAATCAAATAATAATAATCTTATGAATGTATGAACTGTTTTAATGAGATTGTTAAGTGTGCAGATAAATGCAAGTAACACTTAGGCAACGTAAGACGAAGTTGAAGTGTAAGAAGAAGTCGAAGCATAAGATGAAGTTGAAACATAAGACAAAGTTGGAGCATAAGACGAAGTCGGAGCATAAGATGAAGTCGGAGCATAAGACGAAGTCGAAGCGTAAGACGAAGTCACAACATAAGACGAAGCGCAATATGAGACGAAGTGAAACATAAGATGAAGTGCAACATAAGACGAAGTGCAACATGAGACGAAGCAAAGCATAAGACGAAATGCAACATGAGATGAACTGCAACATGAGAAGAAGCAAAGCATAAGACGAAGTCGCAACATGAGAAGAAGTGGAACATAAGACGAAGTGGAATAACAAACAAAATATAATAACAAAAGAAGAGTTATTCCAGACGATACAAAAGGAAGATATTCTAGAATGACATTTTGTTAATTAGTTTGAGTTAGTTACAGGACTCAACTAATAACTGTTTCTAGAAGATTCAAGAAGCGGTTATCAAGAAGATGGTTCGAGACTTAGGCTATAAATATTAGCTCGAGTCGAAAACTACATATACACATATACGAATACATACAGAGATACAGATAGAGAATTACTAGTGAACATTTTGATATTAGCAAAAATTATTTTTTCAGAGTGCAAAAGAAGTGAATAAACACATCTGTAATGTGAAAGCTCAACAATACTTTTCTTAGATAAAGAATACTTGTGTGAGATACTTGAAGAGGCTCTACGTGTGAAAGAATACTTGTAAAGTTGAAATAGTATAATGAAATCTCAGAAATACTCTGGGGACTAGACGTAGCCCAAGGTTTGGGATGAACTAGTATAAAATTGCAACGTCTATTCTCTAACCCTTATCTTTTAATTTTCTTGTGTTAGACAAGTAGATAATATTACTTACGATTGCATTGCTTATCAACTTTAGCAAAGTGTTTTTATAATCATTTGAATTTTTGTAAAGAAATTCAAGAAATCTCAAAAGATTAATATCCTCAAAAAGATTGTACAATTCAACCCCCCCTTCTTGTGTAGTTTACATGTTATATTGGATTTCTATGTTAACAAGTGATTTACTTCAATTGGTATTAGAGCGAGGTTTCCAAGAAACACTGTTGCAAAGTAAGGACAAAGATTCATGGCTGAATCACATGTTTTTATTGCTGAAGATGCCTCGGTCACAAGACTTCCTGCATTCAATGGTGAGGATTATCATTATTGGAAGGATAGGATGCGGCTCTTCGTAGAATCCAAACATATTAATCTTTGGAATTTCATCGAAAATGGTCTATATACACTAATTGATCATGAAGGCAATATCATCTCTCGTGACAGATGGTCAACAGATCAGAAAACTCGATTTCAGTTAAATTCAAAGGCCAAGTTCTTTCTAAGTTGTGCCCTAAGCAGAAGTGAATATGATAAGGTTCATAGATGTGTAACTGCAAAGGAGATGTGGGACACATTAGCCATTACACACAAAAGCACAAATCAAGTGAAAGAGTCCAAGATCAGTATTCTTGTTCATCAGTATGAGTTGTTCAAAATGAAAGATGAGGTCTCTATTGATAAGATGTTTAGACGATTTCAAACAATTGTTAACGGACTTAAAGCTCTTGAGAGAATCTACGATAATCAAGATCATGTTAGGAAGATTCTCAAAAGTCTACCTAAAAGATGGAGACCCAAGGTTACAACAATATAAGTAGCTTAAGGCTATAATCAATAAGAAGGAATAGACTATAATGAAACCTATGCTCCTGTAGCTAGATTAGAAGCTATTAGGATTTTACTTGCATGTGCTGTTTTTCATTATATAAAACTATTTCAAATGGATGTGAAAAGTGCCTTTTTGAATGGGTTTATTGATCAAGAAGTTTATATAAAGCAACCTCTTCGTTTTGAAGATGCTGATAAGCCAGATTGTGTCTATAGACTTCATAAAGCTTTGTATTGATTAAAACAAGCACCTCATGCTTGGTATGATCATCTAAGTTCATTTTTGATAGAAAATGACTTTGTTAGAGGACAAGTAGATAAGACTTTATTTAGAAAGTGTATTAAAAATGATTTCATTATAGTATAGATATATGTTGATGATATTATTTTTGGTGCAACTTCTAAGAAGCTATGTTCCAGTTTTGAAAAGCTTATGAAAAGTGAACTTGAAATGAGTATGATGGGTGAATTGAAGTCCTTTCTTGGTTTACAAATTAAACAAACCAAAGAAAAGATTTTTATTCATCAACAGAAATATATTAAAGAATTGTTAGTCAAATATAAAATGAAGAAGGTTAAACCTATATCAACTCCTATGCATTCGTCAATCCTCTTATCTAAGGATAAAGTATGTAAGAAGGTTGATCAAACCCTTTTCAGAGGTATAATTGGTTCTTTACTTTACCTAACTGCAAGCAGACCTGATATATTGTTTAGTGTTTGTTAGTGGGCAAGATTTCAAGCAGATCCTAGAGAATCTCATTATATTGCTGTGAAAAGATTATTGAGATACTTGGCAGGTTCTACTGATCTTTGTTTAATGTATGAGAAAGGTAAAGATTTCAGGTTAATTGGCTAATGTAATGCTAATTATGCTGGAGATAGAATTGATACAAAGAGTACAAGTGGAGGTTGTCACTTTCTTGGTCATAATCTAATTTAATGGTCAAGCAAGAGGCAAAGCTCAATTGCTCTAGCTACGGCAGAAGCTGAATATATGTCAGCTGTAAGTTATTGTTCACAGACGTTATGGATTAAGTATCAGTTGGAAGATTACTCTATACAAAAAGATCATATTCCAATCTTTTGTGACAACACAAGTGCTATCAATCTATCAAAGAATCCAATAAAACACTCAAGGGCAAAACATATTGAAGTTAGACATCATTTTATACGAGACTATATACAGAGAGCAATCATCAGTTTACAATTTGTTGAGACGAATCAGCAATAGGCAGATATCTTCACTAAACCCTTATGTGAGGATAGATTCAAGGAATTCAGACGGAACTTGAATATGGTGATGCTAAATGACAATTCGTCTATCACGTCATGACCCAGACGATTCATACAAGAAGAAGATAAAAAGTCGTAAGTTTTCAAGTAAACAATAACGATAAGTTATGAACGGTAACTTTTCAACGGTAACTATAATAAGGAAATCTTCTCAAGATTCTAAAATACCTTCTACTCTAGAATTTTTTTGAAATACTTTGAAACTGACTTGCTTAGTGCTCTCAACCAAGACGATTCATACTCTGTTCTAAGCTTCAAGTTCATTTCATCTTATACTCTTACTTTTAGAAACTAACATCGCTACTTTGAGCAAAATATTTTTGTTTGTTTAGTTTTTATTTGTTACAGATCACAAATGGAGTAATCACTTATCTATGGAAGAAACGTTGATTTTATTTCATTGAAAGAAAATCAGATGGACATTGAACCAGAGATTGAAGCAGTTGGCTAGAAGAACTTCTTCAAAATTTGAATGAGATATATGAATTTTGGAAGAACACAAAGGTGGTAGATGATACCTTAGTATCAATGGTAGATGGATTGTTAGTTATTATGACAAAAGATATTATCGAAAGAGTGTCCTAGTATTGAAGTAAAGTTGTTTAATAATACAAAATGGATTACTCAAGGTCATGTAGATAGAATGCACATTAATCGACAACTCTATAGAAGTGGTGATCCTGAAGTTAAAAGGGCGATATCTTGTTCCGAAGGCTAGAATGCACATTAATCGACAACTCTATAGAAGTGGTGATCCTGAAGTTAAAAGGGCGGTATCTTGTTCTGAAGGCTAGGATTCTTCATTCGCTGCTTCTTCATTGTATTCTACCAAGAGTAGGCTCAAAGGGCCTTGTCACAATGAAATGATGAACATTGTCTGTATCACCTACTAAATCACCGTCCCATTAATCTTTCATACTTGATTTTGAAGTATATTATGGAGGCAAAGAGTGAGTCTAGTTTTTTACTGTATGGAATGCTATTGACAATGATTTTTAGAGAATCAAGAATCTTTCTCGACAGAGGTAACAGGGTAAAGATGGATGCGATAAGTGTTATTAATTCTGTAACTATTCACAGAATGGGGATAAAGGTTGATAAAGAGATGGATAGAAGTTTTACTCCCAAAACAAGGTTTGACAGGGAGCTCATAGTAAGACGGGGCAGAAGTGAACATGGTATGACTACAAAAAAAACAAAACCTCGTTCGATAGGAAGAACATCTGTAGAAAAAAAGACTAAGAAATCATCTGATGTTTCAACAAAACCTAAGACAATTCTACAAAAAGAGGAAAGTCGTGTTCAACAATCATCACAACAAGTGTCATTGAAGAGAAAAGCAGAGACACTTCAATCAAAAAAATCCAAACAGTCAAGAAGGTCATCAACACTATTGACCTTACTATAACAAGAATAGAAGAAGAGGACATCTCTGATCCATGATGAAGATTCTGAAAAGCAAGAGAAAAGATAGCAACCTACCAGATCGATTGTCTCTATTTTGCAAAGCCAATCAGCAAAATCAACTAGAGAGATTGAAATTAAAAGGAAGTTAGTGTTTGAGAGGAAGAAGCCTCAATAACAACTTTCTTCTAAACTAGCAGAAGAACTAAAGAAGGTGAAACCCAGTCAGAAGAAGATTTCTTCATCTGAGGTTCAACAGAAGGCAACAACAGTTGAACATCAATTGGAACCTTATAATCCTGCTCAGCCATTCAATAAAAAGGATTTGAGAATGAAGATAATAGAACAAACAGTATATGTTCGAAGTAGAATCTCAATTATTATCATAAAACCTTGAAAAAAGTCAGTCAAGGTACTAGTCAAACCTATATCGATTAATGATCAAATGATACATCTTCTAAGCCATGAAGAATGAAGATTATATGGTATTCTGTGAGATGAGAAGGTAGAACCATATCCACTGAAGATGTTAAAGGATCGGTATACAATCTACCCAATTACGGGAAAAATTTTAATAAAAATTAAGCAGGATGTACAACCAATTTGCTCAACCCTTGTGAGAAATGAAGAAAAAGGAAAAACAAGATGTTTCTAGAGGGAAATAAAGATGACCTCACAGAAGAGGAGATTTAAGTAGGTGTGAAGAACATAGATGATGCATGCAATGTAACTCAACCTGAAGGTATCTATGTCTCACACCACATTTCAAAAGCATCAGGAAGTAAATTTAGAGTTTCAATCATAAATGAAAACTTCATAGTAGTTGGGAAATTGCAAGAAGCATAGTACAGAAGTATCATGGTTGAAAGTATCAATTTCAATTTAGAAACCTTTGAGCATTTGGTTATGCATTTCAGACCTTTAGGTTTCATGCCTTCAATCAAGGATGTGTTACATCTTGGGCAACCAATTCTAAAACTACCTAGACCTGATGATCTCGATCTTCCAAAAGGAAAACAACCTTTCAGTCTACCCTCTATCAAAATTATAAAGTTAGACGTGTTACCTTCAGGACCATCTGCTATTGAAAACCTTTATCCACCTAGTGAAATACACTAAGATCCTACTGTTAATCCAGAGTTCTTGAAATATTTCATAAATTGGACGGAAGCAAGTCACAGTCAGAGGGAAGCTTAGAAAGCATTAGCAAAAGAAATTGAGGAAGTTCATTCTAAGGTAGATGAACTCGCTAATTCAGTGGGTGATCTTTACGAGGAAGTAGCACTACTACAAGTTACTATTGAACAAGACCTCAAGATGATCTGTATTGACATGCAATGAATTCTTTCTAAAGTTTTGAAATGTCTACAATGAGAAATTTTTGATTGATAACAAATAATGGAAGAAGGATAAGGAGAAGGAGAAAGAAAAGGAGAAGGAGAAAGAAAAGGAGAAGGAGAAGGAGAAGAAGAAAGAGAAAGAAAAGAAAAGGAGAAGGAGATATAGAGGAGAACAAGAAGAATAGATAGAAAGCATTGTATATGTCTATTACACAATTCTTTTCTTATATTTTTCTTTGTTCTATTATTTGTCTAAATACTATTCGTCTACAAATTTCATTTTACCTTCTAAAATTATGATTATTTGTTATCATCAAAAAGGGGGAGATTGTTAAGTCAACAGGACTTCACTACTATTAATTTTGATGACAATCAAATAATAATAATCTTAGAAATGTATGAACTATTTTAATGAGATTGTTAAGTGTGCAGATAAATGCATGTAACACTTAGGCAACATAAGACGAAGTTCAACGTAAGCAGCATAAGATGAAGTCGGAGCATAAGATGAAGTTGAAGTATAAGACGAAGTCGGAGCATAAGACGAAGTCGAAGCATAAGACGAAGTCAAAGCATAAGACGAAGTTGTAATATAAGATAAAGTCGTAACATAAGACGAAGCGCTACATGAGACGAAGTGAAGCACAATACCAAGTGCAATATGAGACGAAGCAAAGCATAAGACAAAGTGCAACATGAGATGAAGTGCAGCATGAGATGAAGCGAAGCATAAAACGAAGTCACAACATGAGACGAAGTGCAACATAAGACGAAACAAAATAATAGACGAAATATAGTAACAGAAGAAGAGTTATTCTAGATGATACAAAAGGAAGATATGCTAGAACAACAGTTAGTTAATTAGTTTGAGTTAGTTACAAGACTCAACTAATAACTGTTTCTAGAAGATTCAAGAGGCGGTTATCAAAAAGATGGTTGGAGACTTAGGCAATAAATATTAGTTCAAGCCAAAAACTACAGATACATATATACAAGTACATATAGAGATACAGATAGAGAATTACTAGTGAATGTTTTGATATTAGCAAAAATTCTGTATTCACAGTGCAAAAGAAGTGAGCAAACACATCTGTAATGTGAATGCTCAACAATACTTTTTCTTAAAGAGAGAAGGGAAGGCTAGAGCTTGGAGACGATAACATAGCTGATAAAGAATACTTATGTGAGAGACCTGAAGATGCTCTATGTGTGAAAGAATACTTGTAAAGTTGAAAGAGTCTAGTAAAATCTCAGAAAAACTCTAGGGACTGGGCGTAGCCCAAGGTTTGGGGTGAACCAGTATAAAATCGTAGCATCTATTCTCTAACCCTTATCTTTTAATTTTCTTATGTTAGACAAGTAGATAATATTACTTGCAATTGCATTGCCTATTAGCTTTAGCAAAGTGTTTTTGTAATCATTTGAATTTTTGTAAAGAAATTCAAGAAATCTCAAAAGATTAATGTCCTTGAAAAGATTACACAATTCAACCCCCTTTCTTGTATTGTTTACGTATTATATTGGATTTCTATATTAACAAGTGATTTACTTGAACTACGACTCCTCTTAGGTTATTGGCTGAAGGAAGCTCCTCCTTTCCTTTTTCAATTCTTTTCCTCCCACTGTCTCTCGTGCTCTTTCACCAACTTCTCAACTCTCTTGGTCGACTGTATCATCTCCTTGAATGTGGTAGTGGGGGTAACCTTCATTCTCTCTCAGATTGTCAAATGCAATCCAATCTCAAACCGAAAACACAGATTCTCTTATTCTACCATGTATTTAGGGACATAGGTGGCAAGCTCTCGCAACTCTATCTCAAACTCATGCACCGACTTATTCCTTTGTGTCAGTGTAAAGAAGGTAGCCTTCTTCTAATCTCGATCAAATCTGGTATAGTATTGTTCGTTAAATTCGCTGATAAAATCCCTCCAGGTCAACTGATTATGATAAAGTCCTTAGATATTTTCCCACCAGACTCTAGCATTACCATCCAATAATAGGATAACTACCTTCAACTTCATCTTATCAGACAACCCCATATCATGAAATGTCTTTGCAATGTTCCTCATCCAAGTTTTGGCCTTGGTAACATCCTTACGTCCATTAAAGGTACCACACCTAAGATTCCTTACCTTTTTAGTATACACTAAGATTTCAAGCATTGGATGTTACCGTGGTGCATGACTAGGTATCACTACTGGATGTTATGGTGGTAGTACTTGTGGTAGCATCTGTGGCACTCCAGCTCTAGGCTGTCACTACATAGTTTATTGTGCCCACCATGTCATCACCTGCTACAGAGCTTCCCTTGACACCGGTGGTAAATCTGGTTGTTCTACTGTTAGTGGTGTTACAGTGTGAGGCTGCTTATGAGTTAAAGAGCTAGCAACTACTAGTTCTGTGACTACTTTAGTGCTATATTCCCCTGGCTCGAGTCACAAAGCTCCAACCTTGCGACGAGTTCCCCTTCCTTGTCTAACCATGCTATTACTATAAAATCAAAGAAAAAGACATCATTTAATAAAATAGATCCGGTTGGGCCTAGCTTAGTTGATATCCCAAACATCCTAAGGAATGTCGAAAAGTACTCTGATCGAGGTTGAAATCATCCGACTGATAAAGACATCAACTTAATAATCTGAGACTTAACTTCTCGACCAAAGACTTTCGACACCAATACTCGACTCCTAAGGCTCGTGATCTTTTTAAAAACGGAACTAACACTTTGGAAAATATAAAAACCAGGCTCTGATACCAATTTAATTGTCACGACCTGGTACCATATCAGGCCTATGACAACTGCTGCATACCTAGGCTAAGGACACTCATGGTATCCTTAATCCGACTATGCAAAGCTAACGGAATATCTCTCTTTCTTTAAAACAATTTGGGCAACACAACGACTGTATTTTAAAAATTCCAAAACTCAATTAAATACCTGCAAACAATTTTAAAGACACTCCTATATTCATATTGAAAATTTTACCACAATTTTAGGACTTTAAAGTCCATCAAAGCAATCTCAACAACAGTATCAAATGTACATTCATAAGGTGTTTTACAATAACAAAACAGTCAAGATTGTCAAAAGACTGCACGATCCACTCAGAGCTTCAAGCTCACTAAATTAACCTATATGGTTAGAAAGCGAAGGGGTGAGTACACTATGTACTCAGTGAGTAGGAAAAACATATATCACAAATAGAACTTGATACACATCGAGGCGGTGTAGATAATCTATGAAGTGAGTATAGATAACATAAAAACACATAGGCCTATCCTATGACTCAACGTATATTGGTTAGGAACCATATAGGCCTAGCCTAGTAATTACCTATCTGGTGAACATAGGTTCCAGTTCTAGTACACAAAATTAGAGAAACATCATATGTGTAAATCACATCTCATCAGAAGACAAATATCAAAATAAGCTTAAAAAAATCTTATGTGTTGCCACTAGTCGGCTAAATTAGTATGCATACCTACCGATTCCCGGTGTTGGCTCAACTTTCATCCGTGGTGAGTCAGAACTATAGTTGACAAGAGCATCATGACCTAGGTAATGACCTCGTCGGTGTCCAAACCCTAGTTATGGAATTACCCACAAGTCCCATAGAAAAATGTGGATACAGGTACTCATCCTTTATATACCAGCGTCAAGGGTACAGGGTTCTTTTAATTTATTGTGCCTAGCACACAATTGGCCAATCATTACCTCACCAATCACAAAAATCATATACAAATATTAAGTACAAAAATTAAGTAAGGCACTATGTCTTTATTTATTGGTCCAACCAATAAGATGGAACCTTGCTATGGCTCTAAGCTAAAAGAGAACATATACATGGAGCATACATTACTTGATTATGCATATGTAAATTTCAAAACATTATTTCATACAATAAAAGTTATCTTTTGCACTCCAAGATGCAAAGTTGTTCAAAAATGTAGTTTCAGAAAATAAAATATTGTCCTTTGCACTTTAAGTGTAGGTTTGTTGAAAACAATATCATTTCTCAAAATACGTAATAAAAACATCAGTTACAATCTAAGTGCAAAGAGTTATTAAATACAAAAGTATACTAGCATCCATTTGAGATTCAATTCTACAATATATTACCTCGATTCAAAATTCACATAAAAGTCATCATGTATGTCTTAGGATGTTTTAATCCCATTTGAAAGATATGATTTTCCCGACTCACCTTAAAAGAAGGCGTACACTCCCTTGCCTTCAAAAATCCTCAGTACAAACTCCTTGATTCATAGATCTCGAGTCTTTATACCTAAAAAATGCACATAATGTATTTACTACTTAAACATGAATTTTATATTTATACAGCATCACATAAGTGTATAAAACATAATATCACTCTCTTTAAGCTGTAAGATTTTTCCATTACTCATCAATTTGAGCAAAATTCAAGTTTACTCTAAGTAAACATGAAAGTCACTTTGCAATGTATATGATTACGAATCCTTAAATCCTAAGTCAAGTTCACTAAGAAATTTTATCAAACACCTAATATGATTGACTTTCAAGTCATATTTTCAAGACTTTATCATAGTAATTCATGCTCCTATCTTGTTATATAGTAAACATTTTCAACCAGTGATGTTGGGCACCTACTCCGGAACCCAACCTGCTTTGCGGATATCATACAACTCGAGCGTATGATCCTGTAGGATTATTTCCAAAACCCTTATTAAGCATTATCCCACAAGGGGTGGCATGCCCAATGATGATCAAACATCAAAATGAACTTATTACCTTATGTTGGATCCTATCTTTCAATGTAAAGACTGTTGGGCCCCACTTTCGGAGCCCAACTTTGGATCATGAACATGAGCTTACTCCTATGAAAATTCCTTGAACGTCAACGATTCATCTTCTTGCTCTGATACCACACATGTTGGATCTCGCTTGATTTCGGAATCCAACTCTTACTTTAAATCAATGTAAACAAACATACATAACTGAACTACTTAAATCTATCATTTCATTTCTTAAAGCAACAAAGTTTGAAATACTTTGTTTACATAACAAAAGTCACACCATTGGCTTATTAAAAAAATACAAAATAGCAAATGAAGCAATTCGTTTAGTCTCTTGATCACTTGATCTCCTAGTTATAACCTAAGGATGGGATAGGAAGGGGGTGAGCTTAAAAGCTCGTGGGTAACAAGTTTATAATAAGGAATAAGCAAAATCATTTAAGTATGTCATTTGTCATAGAAAA
>JANVCQ010688958.1:0-14117 GCA_025531925.1 Erythroxylum plowmanianum | reverse complement strand
CTCGATCACAATTTGAGCACTAACCACTCTACACTCATAACACTGTACTCATCGCATTGGTAATGGGATGTTACATGACACATGAGTAGTTGCACCAGAATCTAACTACCAGGTATTATTAGGCACTTCAATAAGATTTGATTCAAAATATAATGAGACAAAGTATGTAGCTTTCTTTTCTAACCAAGCCTTTCTTTTAGGACAATCTTTCCTGAAATGATTAGGCTTCTTGTAGAAGTGGAACCTCTTATCTTTCTTGATTCCGCCCTCATTAACTTTGCTGAGAGCTTTTTCCTTATCTTTACCTTTCTTTCCTGGTTTGTTCTTGTTACTACTAGCTCCTTGATGAAACGTGAGATGAACAGAGTGTTCCTTTATTTTCTTCAATCTCCCTTCCTCCTAAACCAACATGGCCTTTATTTCTTGAAGGTTTCATTTTTCCTTAATGGTGTTATAATTCACCTGGATCTGGCCAAACTCTAGAGGAAGGGAGTTGATAATGAACTGTACTAGAAAGAACTCACTCACATCCATACCCATGGATTTCAGCTTTGCAGCTAGGTTTGACATATGAGTTACATGATCGTGAATGGGCTATGACCAATTAAACTTTTTGGTCGTCAGCTTATTCATTCAAGTCCCTACTATGTACTTGTTAGCTATATCAGATTGGGAGTATTCTTTAAGCTTCAACATGAACTCCTTCGCATTGTCCGTTTTAGGCATTGACGACTTTACATTTTCTACAATCGTCAATCACATTAACTTTAAGCTTAACCTATTAGACCGTTCTCAAGCATCATAATAAGACTTGTCAGCTTCAGAACTAGCCTCAGTTATAGCTGCAATCCTTATGTCTGAAACTATGGATTTGTTCAAACTAGTGTCCATAGTTCAGACCATTGAACTTGATTAATCCATTTTCTAAGGTGAACAAATTAGTAGATGCTGCACATACAACATACAGCCCACACATTAATGCTTTGAGTAAACCTAAATGGATACAAACTAACTAATAAACTTTGATTATGCATTTAAATTCTCCTTTGGGTGAAATTTAAATACGTAGAAGTAACTATTATGATGCATATATAATGCTATAATGGACAATCAAGCATGTTAAAGTCAATACACATGTTATCTTTGGATATACAATCATATTAACTAATTATGTTGATAAAGTCCCTTTAATGCCATTAATTATAAGCAATGGTCCACCTTTGGGTGACCTCCTAGCATTATAATTAATAATCTCAATTGTTCAGTTCAACCTTTATGTCATTTTAGCATCATATCATATTAAACAATTGAAATAAATCACAATTAAATTATTTAAAATTTTTCAAGCTAGATCATTTTGGCGACTAACAAGCTTTTCATGCAACAACCATTTAAATGGACAATTATCATACATGAAAAATTTTAATTTAATTAGTTTGAGGTAACAAACAAACTATTCTAAATGTCCATAATGTCATGTATTACATTCAACATATACTAGGAAAATTTAATTTCAACTATTACATAATATAAAATATTCAAATTACCAAAGAAATATATAATATGGCACTAATTTCCAAAATTATATTATGTATAAATCAATTATGAATTAAATAATCCATTATAACCGGGCCATAAACATTTATTAACTCAATATTACCCTTAATGGCCCAAAACTAAAAAGCAATCAGTCCAAAAGTTGATTTTTGGGTCTAGAACCCTGTCACGTGCGCCAGCATCTGCCAAGGAAAAGCAGCATCTACATGCCAGATTCTACGCCGCCTTCTTCCTCAGATGCCTGTGCTTTTTTTTTTATTCTTCCTCTTTAAACCACAAACCACCCTAAGCCTTACCAAAAGCATCTCTTGTTTTTTTATTTCTCTTCATACCAAAAACCATTCCAACCTTTTGTTATTTCGATTCTCTCACATCCCAAGCTTTACCTTTCTGTTTCAAGAACCAAGCTTTGTTGTTCTTTCTCAACAAGCATAAACACATCTTTATAGAAACAGAAACTTTATCACAAATAAAACATGGCAATATAAGCATAGAGGATGGTTCGTTCAGGTTTGTGTGTTCAGTTCTCTCTACTGTGCATGTCGCT
Organism: Erythroxylum plowmanianum; assembly: GCA_025531925.1. Classification (NCBI taxonomy): domain Eukaryota; kingdom Viridiplantae; phylum Streptophyta; class Magnoliopsida; order Malpighiales; family Erythroxylaceae; genus Erythroxylum; species Erythroxylum plowmanianum. The sequence goes on along the minus strand of JANVCQ010688958.1, from coordinate 12,013 downwards.
TAATCTAAACCTTAATAGAAATTCATATAATAACTGCCCTTTCGTTTTGATTTCTTGAAATTTTACAACAATCCATATTCATCCAAGAGCAAACACAGATCCCATATATTTCGTCAAGACTTTCATGGTAGTGCAACATATTTTAAACTAATAGAAATAATTCAACACACCGTCCATACAAAACCATCATGCGAAAACGACATGGTAGAAAATAAATTATGCAATACCATGCTCTGATACTAATTGTAAAACATTTATGGATAGATTGAGTTTTGTGTACTTGTATCCATGATTGTTTTTGTTTTTGTAAGATGTTGATTTATTCCCTTTCTGCTTCCTTTCTTTAACGTGTTCAAATGGTTCAGAATAATTGAGATTCACTTTAATAATTTTTTATTTCTAAAACTTAAATACTCAACCACCAACCATCATGTTAGTTCACCAACCATCATGATGGTTCATTGTTAGAAGAAAAAGGGAAAGAGTCTTTGACCCGTTTGAGATCCATGCTGTAATATCCAATAACCATTATCTTAGGTGCTTTTCATAGGGTTCAAATCTATAAGTCACATGAGACATTAAATAGTCTAACAGTTTGAACTCATCTCCTATCAAGAAGATTTAAAAAGGAAATAAGCTCCACATCTTTGTTCTCCTCGCTGGTGGATCTGACTCTTTGAAGGAATTGGGTAACTAAAATAAAAAGGTAAGAGATACGAAAAGTTCACGCCTCATAAAAGTGAAAGATGTGAGTGTGCTAGTTGTTCTTATAGATAGGAGCAAAAACAGTAGAGGAAAATAGGTGAGAATCAATTTTACTGGGAAAAGTTATACTTAAAGAAGAAGGGCATAGACCTTTCACCATATTTAATAATGCCTGTTTCATACAAACCTTTTGAAATGCTAGAAGAATGAACAAGAATCCATTTCTTTGATAATAATACCCTATCTCTTTTCTACAAGCTATCTTGATTCTTCTAGCAAAGGAATGACTCTATTAACTTCAATCCCTATCTATGGATGTTATTTTGCAACCTACTTAGTTAATTGAAAATAAGAAAGGCTTTTAAGATGATCCTCGGATCAGTGATTTTCAAAGTCTATTGGGAACACATAAACACCACTTTGCTATGCCATATCTAACCACTACTATCTACATTGACACTCTTTTAGGCCTTACTATACAGAAATGGATAGATATAATCTTTGAGGTACGAATCTCTCAGTATACTAATCTTATCCAAAGAGCCCATCCTACCTGCCTCTATGAATTTTTTTATTAGGTGATCAAATGGGAACCAATAGATGCATAATTGTTTTCCTTTCCAAACAAAGTTCTATTTAGATAAAGAATTCCCCACCATTAGAATAATTCTCAATGTTAGTTTTTAAAGGAATCGAGTCTAGTTGTCGACGGATTAGAGCAAGCGAACAAGAAATTTCTTATTCATACATAGGTTGTTTTGACTTGTTTCCATGGAATGTGTAGGCTTTCTTTACTGAACTTTTACTATGTCTTCTCGTATAGACATAGAATCCATTCCTTCACTCTCGCTTGACCACTTGTACTTGCCCAATTTCTTTCCCTTTATAGCTTTATTCTTCCACTGTCCCGCATCATTAAAGAGGGAGATCTTGATAATATAATTGAATGGTTTCTTATTCTAAAAATCAAACAACCCTAATCCATTCTGACAATAACATATTCTTATATCTAAACACCCTTATTCTAGTATTAGGTTTAGTTAATTCAATTCCAAATACCCTTATTCTTGGTTTAATTTACATCAATCATATAACCAATCAATAGTGTATTCTTTAAAGAAAACCCTAACATCATTAAAAACTAAAACAAAACTCTAGCCACCTCTCTTCACTTGCACTAGACATCGTCATCACAACTCTTTATGCCACCAATTGTTGCAACCTAGTAGCCTCCTATATTGCCTATTCTCAAATCACCACCAACAAGATAGAAGCATCACCAGATTGTTGTCACCTCCATATAAGCTCCTACAGTTGCAGCCATTATTAATATCTAACTAGATTGTCGCCTCTTGCATGCATTCGTGCCACCTTATAGCCAGCGACCATCAGAGATGCTAGCAAAAATCATAGAAATCCAGACAATGAAAATAACTTTAGAAACTTCCTAATTGCACAACTCTCAAAAAGATCACTTTTGTGACATGTTAAAAACTATAAAAAAAAAAGTATAATACTTTTATATATGGATCAAGAACTTATTTTTGAAAGATATAAGATACAATAGACAAACCTCTAGTTCCTAAAGGTATGTCCAAATTGAACAAATATAGATACATAGTGCTCTATATAGTGTTTCTCTCCCACATAACATTTGATGAAAGAACATAAAACACTTGATAGGTCATTTAGGAATTTGGTTTTTAAAATAACATCACTTGAGGGAAGATTCGGAAGAGGGATAAAGACTGTTTGAATATTCAAAAGGGATAAATGATTAATGATGATTCCATATCAGGTTTGTTTCCATAAGCTTAGTATACAAAGCTTTGTTCTTAGTTTTTAACAATGTTTTAAATTAGATTGGAATTTAAACTCGTAATATAACATGTTTAAGGTTTAAAAGGTTCAAATAATATATGATCATCATAAAATCGATTAAAAATTGAATAAAATTAAAATTTAAAAATATGATTGAAGAAGACTATTATTACCGATAAAAGAGTTTAATTAAAAAATGATATTATTAACTTAAATTTATTAATTAAAAAATGAAACTATTAAATCTATGAAATCGACTACTTTCTTTATAAAGAAGAAATATAACATATGTTATTCTTTTTATAATTTTTTTAAAAAAGGGACGGTATCCTAATTTTAAAAACAATTATAAAAAGAATTCTTTTTATACTCTAATAATATTTAGTCTTAATAGAATAACAATTTAGGGATAATATATAAATGTAATATAAATCTTATAATTATGAGCTCATCATAATCTTATATGCAATGTACATTTATTTATAAATTTTATCTTATACATCACTTAATTAAGCTCATATGTATAAGATAAAGAATGATCTTTTAAAATAATTGTGACAAAAACTACAACTTGACGAATATATACATATCTAATTTACAAAAGATATTCCAAAGAGCGTCGAGTAAGACAATAATGAATTTATACTTGATCCATGGCAAAAATCAAACGCGGAAGACATCACTGTTACGCAAGCTTCTCTTTTAAAGGATTACAATCCCATAAGTTATTTATACAGCAAATTCGCAATGTGTTGAGCTAAAAGAAAAAGAAACCAAAATAGGAACATTAAAGAATAGATAGAACCACGTCTACTCAGCTCATCACTCAGCTGATGTCAAAAATATTTACAAAAGTTCCTCCTCCTGACACTTCCTCCCAACTATACCATTTTCCAAGGGAGTAAACCCATGGACGAAACACAGGGTAACCATCATTCACTCCAAAAGGCCCACTAAGCTTATTCTTCAAATTATACTGGCAAACAAAACTGGCACGAAGTCGCAAGTCTCTGTCTTTGCGCCTGTCTTAACGACACAGAATTGTGCTTGCAAAACGCTAGGTACAACAGGTCTTGAAACTTCTACAGAGAATTGTGTCCATTCTTCTTCATTTATATTTGCCAGCTTCGCAATCACTTATGCTTGGAGGTAACTACTCATCTACAGTCCTGTTCCCAGTCCATGTGGTTACGCGATAACCATTTTGTGATCTCAATTCCAGAGAATTGGGAATACTTCCAATTTTTTAACTATATAATAATATTAATAAAAAGTAAATATAATTTTAAATTTTTATTCATAACTGATAGACTATAAGGAATTAATAATAATTTGATTATTTCTGTTATTATTCAAAACTATAAAAATTATTATTTTATTAGTTTATTATATGTGCATGTGATTACTTATATTTTTATATAAGTAATGAAATATAAAAATAAAAAATTAATAGTTTAATAAAAGATTTCAGAATATTAAATTCATCATCTTATTATCTAATATCATTATATAATAAATAAAATTTAATAATTCTTAATTTACTATCACATTAAACTAATAAATATAATAATTTTAAAAGATTTATTTTTACATATTAAATATTTGACTATTAACATATGAGAAGTATGGTATGAATATTGTTCAAGGTATTTGTAGCTAATTTTTCGCAACAACCCTGATAACAAACGTGAAAATGTAGGTTATATGGAGACAGCAGAGGGGTCAGCTAATGATTTTTAATACCACAAGTAGCATCATCAAATTTTCTCATACTTGTGTTGGTTATGTTTCTGTGTAATAAGGCCTTTCAACAAATAATAGCTAGCACCTTTCTCTTTCTTTAAGTCATAACATGTCTAAACCAAATTAACTTTGATCCAGGCGCAGCTGGAAGACGGATTGGCTCCTACGGGACATGATTGGAAAATGAAAAAGAAAAACGTTACTTTCTCTCAAAGGTATAAACTTAAACAGCACCTGTTTCAAGTGTGAGATTCCTGACAAGCTCGAGACACGCTATGCACACAGAGCCCCTCATATTTATAGCTATATATGTATAATGTATTGACCGCTTGAATTTGAAGAAGTCATAAAAAACACACTCCACGCCTGGGAAAAGAGTTCAAAAGCTCATCATCTTCTCTTTTTAACACCTCTTCTCTCTTGTTATCCTTGAGGACTTCATCTGTCGTCTCTTTTCTCTTCCCCAAGCTCCGGACAAGAAGAAGAATAGCTACCTAGAAGCTTTGCCTACTCTTTTAGTTATCAAATTTTGGTCTCTAGATGTCTATGGAGGCTTAGAAGATCATGAGTGAACATGGGTAACGGATACAATCAACATTTTCGCCAACAAAACCCCCATATCCATTACAAGACCACGTTCTTGCTTATGCTGTGTTCGAGACCTTCTATCAAAGACGTGGCTCATCCCAAATTGCAAGATCGATCCTCTTCCTTCTTCAAAGACCCTTTATCTCCAAAAATTGGTTGCATAGGCCAAGTAAAGCGAAGCAACAGAATAGTAGGTCTACCTAGTTCTAGCAAGCTCAATGTCACAAGCCAAAAAGACACCTCCACCCCAGTCAAGTACTCTAAGCTCAAGAGGATCTTCTCTGCCAAAAATCCCAAAAACAAAACTACCGCTCCAGTAACACACACAGCCACATATATTAGAAGACCAGGAATCTTGAAAGGTGCAAGTGGAACCAAGGTTGACGATGGTAAAGAAAACTCCGTTTCGGTCAGTATAGACCAAATGGATCCCCCTTTGCCTGTTGTGATTAAGAAGGTACAAAAGCCAGGAGACGAAGGAGACATGAACAGTCTTTGGAAGAGGAGATGTGGTGGGGTTGGTTTGGAAAACCTGCAGTTACAGCAGATTCAACTCAACAGAGGGAATGTAGGACCAACCACTGTTTGATATGATAAGAAAGTCTTTGAAGGGTAACGCACTGCGTAGGTTACGCGAATGGAGTATGTTTCTGTTCCCAATTTTGCTATTAGCAAAGAAACCAATTACAAAATGGTAGTTCTGAATGTATATGATGTTACTGTTCGGCTTAGACAACCACTTGGCTATTTTAAGTCTCTGTTCTTATTCTAATGTGTGCTTCCGTAGGAGCACAACCTGGGAAAATATAATTTTCTATCTATTATATTTTTCTATTCTATTAGTGTTAGTTTTCTCGATGAAATTATTTACAAAGTGTTATTAATCAATGTCTTGGCGGAAGTTATGGCCAGTGGAGAGTCAGATCAGCTTGCTACTTGCCCATGAAGCGACTTCATCAAATTACTATTGGGATAATGATCTAAAGAAGAGGAAGCTCACCTACTTGCTTTAGTAAGCATTATAATGGCCGAAAAAGTAAAAAATGTAAAAATGGAGAAAAGGATAGAACATCTACAAATTTTTAGCACATGAAACAGGAAAGCCAGGAACTGATATGGAACTCCAAGTGACTTAGGAGAGATCAGCTTCAAAAAGTGATGATGAAAAATTAAGGGGGGAGTTTCAAAGCAGAGTTGAGGTGAGTACGATGTGAGGCCGTACAACGTTTTAGAACATGACAGATTTTCGTTGCTGGAAATATGATTCAAGCTTCATACTTTATTATTGGGTCTTGATTCTCTTTTTTTGTTCATTTTTCTGCTACTATACTTGTCTAGAAATGGGGGAGATCTGATGTCACGTGTAGTAAAATAATTATGGAAAATTTTCTTATATAATCAATATAATAAAATTTTTCATAGATTAATAAGTAATGCTCCAAATAAATTTTTCATATTAGGTTAGTTTAGTAAATTTGTTCTCTAACAAGCACTCATATATTTGTTTATCTGCATACTTAATATATGAGATTGACTACTTCCTTTATAAGAAAAAACATGATGTTGTTAGTTTTTTTACATTCTATTAATGTCCAGTTTTAATAAAACAATAATTATAAACAATTTAAAGATAATACATAAATATAATATGAATTTCATAATTATAATCTAATCATTATTTCATTTGCAATATATATTTATCTCATGGGATGTTAATCGATAAAACAAACACAAGCAAGAGAGGGTGAATTGTATAAAAAAATTTGCAAGATACTTTTAAAATGATAATATCCTTCTAAATAAAAATAAGGTTATAAATAGTAAAGTCCTATCAACTTTCGAAAGTATCCTATTAATGTTAAAAACAAAAGGATCCTGTTAATTGAAATGAGTCTGTTAGTGCTCAAAAGAAAATGAGCATAATAATTGATAGGAACCTGTTTTAACGTTCAAAAAAGAAATGAGCCTTTTAATCAATAGAAACTTATTAACATTCAAAAAAGAAATGAGCCTTTTAATCAATAGGAGTCTGTTAATGCTAAAAAACGAAAGGAGCTTTTTAATTAATAGGAGCCTGTTAACACTCAAAAAGAGAAAGGAATCTCTTACGATAAAAAACAGGAGGAGCTTATTATAAAATTAAAGGAGCTTCTTGAAAACAAAAACTTATAATATAGAAATTTAAAAGTTTGGAAGAGAGAAAGAATAACACGATCAATTTATATTGGTTCAATTTATAACGAAGCCTACATCCAGTCCTCAAGTATTCAACTTGAGTATTTCACTATAAAATCTAAGTAGTAAATTTTCACAAGCCCCTTCAAGCTCACAAATACATATTTTCAAGAATTTTCAACCTTCCATACTTACAATGTTTTATAAAATTCTATAAGCTCTCAACAAGAAATATATAGAGGTTTTAACGGTCTTTCTCAATAGAGTGATTTTACTTTTTAAGGCACAAATCCATCTCTAAATAGACAAGTTCATAAAAAAAGGTTCCTGCAAGAAAGGATGCAATTATCCTATGATTTTATTTCATGTTAAGAATTATATCATTGCCTATATAAGGAAATAAATCCAATTTGAATTTTGAAATATTATAAAATTATCATCAAAATTGTTAAACATAACCCTTAAGCTAACAATATCCCCCTTTTTTATGATGACAAATAATGTTAGATATATTTTAAAAATTCTAATAATAATAAAGGATTTTGAAAGATACCTGTAAACTTTATATGTTCTTACTCACAGTTATAAAAGAAGGAGCCTATCGTTTGTATATCACATATTTAAACTTCACAATTTCAACAACATTTTAGAGGCAGTTAGTAGAAAATATCATCGATAACAAATATATCATCAAGGCAATTGAAAAGATATCCCAGAAGTAAAGAAAGATTTATGCAATGTATAACTAATTCGGACCTTAGTTCGTACCCTTGGAAGTCAAATAAAAAATATAATTCGAGGATTGCAATATAGGATGCAACCTCGGGTTGTTTCACTTAATCGGAACCTAAACGAATGGACATAAGTTAACCTATATGTCATGAAATGCAAGCTAATTTGGTAGGAGGGGGTTTTGATCTTTGGAAACCTTAATTGTATTAAATGAAATTGCAAGAAAAATGTGTAAAATGTATTTTTAGATTTTTGGGAATAGAAAACGGAAAGATTAAGACAAATGAACAAATGCTGACAGTATCCTCTTGAAAATGTGCTTTGGCTATCATAGTTCAAAATTGATTTTTGATGGGAGTGGAAATCACTAAGTTTCAAATGGATTAACTTTAAAGAACTCTTTAAGTCCAAGATCTTAATCAATGAGACTTCATTTCTTAAAACCTTGTTAAATGCTCTTAGCATGTGTAGTGGGTAAGTCAATGCAACAAGTTACTTTGGGATCTAGAATCAACTCAATATCAAACACAACTATGCAAAATAAAAGAGATTCAACAAGATCACAAATGGACATATATGAAACTTCATATATTTAAACTCAAAGTTCTATATCAACAAATCCAAACCACACATTAAATATCCAACACTTGATTAAACTATAATCAAGAATGTTCAACTATAAATTACAAATCCTAAACTTAGGAGTTCATAAATCATAGCTGAACATGGATTAAGCTACTCTTCTTTTTAGCCCATTGAACTCTAGCCATTGCTACATCTTCAAGAGGAGAGAGATGCCTAGCCACGCATAGCTCCAAGAGACTTCACAATTGAGAACCCACTAGAGACAACCATGGTAGTAGTCGGCGGTGGAAAATGAAAGAAAATGATAATGATGTATAAAAGACGATGATGGAATGAAAGTTGCTTGAAGAGGAAAGATATGGATATGGAGATGTCGGCCCCTCTCTCCTTTTGTAAGTTAGTCTAAAATAGTTTATTTTTTCATAAAACGGGTTGATGGATCGGGTTGTATAGTTGGTTAATTTGTCAAAAATGGTCCAAGCCTATGCTAATTCGAAGGTTTCATTGCGATGAAAGGATGAGTTCGCCGCATCGAACTTTTGTCGAAAGATTTCTTCATTAACTTTCAGCTTTCACCGTGGTGCAAATATTATCCTTGTCATGACGAACTTTGCCCGAAAGGTCTATTCAAAAGATCTTCTGATTTCGTTGTGGTGAAATATCATCTTCCCCATGGCGAACTTGCCTGTTGCCCTCGTTGACTTGTTGACTTGTGCTTTTGGTCTTCACTCCTTGGCTCTACTTCTTGAATCTTCTACAATGAAAAATAGTAGTTTGCAGTATCAATTGTTCTACAAAATCAATTTAGTGCAATTATTAATTATTTGTGACAATTTTACCCTCAAACTACATTAATTCAAAACAAGCACTCATGAGAAAAATTAAGCACAAAATCTGAAAATAAGAGCCAAAAAGTATAATAAAAACCATGAAATTGTCACCAGTTGATAAAGGAAACTTGGGTTCAATCAAATTCCCCCACACTTAGACCTTTGTACTCCTAGAAAAAACTTATAAAAGTCAAAGAGACACAAATGTAAAAAAATTTTTTGATCGTGCTTAAAAATTGGAGTAGAGAATCAGTTAAGTCACTTCCTCATAAATCAACCCAAGCAGACTAAAAGATCACTAAGAAAATAAACACTATAAGTACTTAATCTAATAGATTGGGCAAAAGAGATTTCTCTCAAGAAAATGTGTTTGATCTCTCAGGTCACTTATCTTGGGATAGTTTCACTCTACAATCTGCTTAGTCCATTCTCTTTCATAAACTTGTGATAACTATACCTCTCCACCATAAGAACTATAATTTCGAGAATTAAGAGGACTTTCAGGGTTGTAATGTGCGGAAGGCTAAATAAAATGGATTGAATAAAAGAAGGAAAAATGAGTACATGCATAACAATTATTTTTTTCATGAAACAAACGCCAACTATGTGTAAGAAAATATTTAAACAAACAACAAACACAATTTAACACATTTTTATTACATTTCTCTTTTGAGAAAGTTTTCTGCTTTTTTTTTCACACTTTTTGGAACTTTTGGAGCTTCTTCTTTCTTTTCTTTTGTATAGAAACCCTTGTTTTGTTTTTTTTAATCAGCTTTAACTGGAGATGAGATACTCACATTAATTGTGAAATATGCATGCACTCGAAAGAAGGCTTAAAGGGGCTAGCAATGGTTAAGTGTTTGGGGTTTATGTTTGGTAAGTAAGGTTTTGAAAAGAATGCCTCTATCATATTAACAAAATTTTAGTTCATCAAGCTTCGATCAAGAATTAAACAAGTTCAAGAGAGATATGAAATTAAGAAGATACACACAGAAATGAAAGAAATCAGGCCCAAATGCACGCATAATGCTACTCTCTCAGTGTACCCTCACTATTTCTCGTGAAAACATTACAAATAAAATTAACTAAAATCAACTATCATTTAAAAAGATAGATGATATTTTCAAAAATACATAGACAACTTTGAAATTTATAAAATCCTCAAGACACAGGAGTGAAAAGAATCTAAGTTAGGAGAATTATTGAAATGATGGAATTAAAACAGTTTCTTTTATGAAAGGGATAGTGTCACTGCGGCGAAACCAAAAGCTAGTCATGGCCGAAAATTGCAGAAACACTTGAAAAATGCAACTCACCTCAATTACCAAGTTTAAAAATTTTGCAAAGGACACACAAACGACTTGCACAAGCATCTAAATGGCTAAAAATGATGCATAAACAAAAATTTCCAAAATGGAATAACCTCCCCCACACTTAAACATCATATTGTCCTCAATGTGAATAATAATTAAAACAAATGATGTATTGAAAAGTAAGTGGAAGGCTATTGAATAACAACACAAAAGGAAAAGCACAATGAGAATTATATAAATAACTGGCCATTAATTTTGTACATAACAAAAATCTCCAGATCCAGATGGACCTGCTCCCGATATGCTAGTGCCGCTCAGAGGGTCATCTTTGTTATATGGTAACTAGAAGTGTAAATGCTCAACGAGCAATGCATCCAGGCCTCAGCGATACCACCTATCCTGGTCATATAAGACCTTTCTCTCTTTCTGTCTGGCTATCTCCTAGAAGAGAGTTCAGAGATTGGAGAGGTGCTCACAAAGTCCATCGACTTTACCAATAAGGGTCTGTAAAGTAATGGGCTCAGGAACGTCCTGAGCTGGGGGATCATCCTCAACTAGTGCTGCAGCTGCAAAGGTTACACCAATATCTTGAGTATGGGTGGAGGGACGAGGTGGGTGAATGGTAGGTTGTTAAGGCGGGTATACCTAATGGGTGGGGCTAGGTTAAAATGGTTGTTAGTCTCCAACTCCAGGACATTGTGTGCATGGAAAATGTCGGAGATGAGATGAGGAAAGGTGATGGAATTGGTGAATTTGGTGGTAGTGATGGAGTTATGAAGGACAGAGGTGATTGCATCTGCTAGACCCCGCTTCCGAAGCCCAGCATTTGGAGACAATTAAAAGTCAAAACTTATTGCAAAATTTTTTTTTAAACAATTTAATGCATACGCGAAAAAATAGATAATCAAAATCCGCTCGATTGATTTAAAACAATTTCAGTCACAAAGATGCAAACATTATTAAACACAACAGAGTTTCAGTAATCAATTGGGCCCATTACAAAACACAACGCTCATAATATCTTTACATTTCAAAAACCACCCATTTTCCTTAAGACAAATATAAAATACAAAATACAACCACACATGATACAATTGAATGCTTATGCTTAAAATGATTTCCAAAAATACAAAAAGCTTGAACTAACTAAATAACAAAAGTCTTTAATTGTCTTAGAGTTCCAATGCCTTGCAAGGATCGCTAATGTTGGGACTCAATTTTGAAACCGGAGCCCAACCGTAAAACAAAAACATAAACTGAAAACAAAGTGGTGGAAACGAAAGAACGGAAACAAAAAGCGAAGGTGTGGGCCAAATGCAAACGAAAAACAATTCGGATCAAAAAGCGTGCGGAAACGAAAGGAAAACGAAATCTTAAGGGGCCATAGAAAATCGAAAGGCTTGGAAATCATAAAGCGGAAACAAATCAAAAGCAGAATCGAAGAAACGGATTTACAAAACCTCGGAATCAAAGAAACCAAAACGGTTCAATCAACTGAAAGTCAAATTTCGACATCCGAGA
>JANVCQ010688874.1:0-14125 GCA_025531925.1 Erythroxylum plowmanianum | reverse complement strand
GTAACTGTTCTTCTTCGTCTTCTTTTACTCTTCTCATCTACGTTTGCGTCTGCTTTGCTTAGCGTCTGCGTCTGCCTTGTTTTGGCTTCTGCGTCTGCGTCTGCGTCTGATGTATTTAGCATCTGCGTCTGCGTCTACTATTTGTTCTTTTTATTGATTCTTTTTGTTATACATCAAAATCATATCTAAGTAAAGTCATTTGGACTTAACAGTCTCATGCCACCGCCACTCATATTGGTTGATTACTTCAGCTACTCTGGCTGTCATTGAAAGCTCCAAGCCATTAATTTCCCTTGGAGAAGAGAAATTCTGCAATATTCCTTTCTGGTGCCATGGGTCCTGCCATAAAAGAGTAGATATACCATTGCTTATCCTAAATTTGAATTGGTTACACATTTTGCCCCTCACTATCATGTATCAAAACTTTTAATATTTGATGTGAAACTGAGAAGTGAGAAATGTGTTTCACTTTATAGGGCTTGTTGATGAAGCTGTAATAATTTGCATGATTGGCATATTATAAAAAGTAGGATGCTTGTTTGATATGCCAACTTATTAACACAATAGAAACAGCCATGGTAAGATTATGATGACACTTTATTTGTGTATTTATTCATCAACAAATAAAGGCAAACCATGTAAAGAAGTAACTTTATATTAAACTACTAGTTTTGATGATATTTAAAGTAATTGTTTCCTTATTTTTCATAATAATGAGATATCTATATAACAAGTTTCACAAAAGAAAATATACTTCACTTGAGTCCTCTTATGTTTATCACAATTCTTATTCTGTCCATTTTTATTTCTACTACATCTAATTTGAGGGTAGACATGTCTAAATTAGGAGATATTCCTAACACTCATGAAGAATTCCTCATTGTGCAAATCTTCCTTATCAACATAAGAATAATATTCAGATAGGGAAAGAAGAGCAAACTATTCCATATTCATCATTTAACACTATCTGTAGTAAACTAAAGCTTTGTCTAGTTATGTCTTTTACGGTCCTCAATTATTTTATTTAACTAATAATAGATAACAATTCCTAACATTTAGTGAGGAGCACATTCGTGCTCACTCAACTAAATCATCACACGTTCCTCTATTAATATCCTCAGAAAGATTGGCATACCAGTTCTAAATTTTAGTAGTTATAGTCAACCAATTATCCACATATAAGCATGGTTAAGCATAGACATTAGTCCAAGTACAAGCTTGGGTGTGGGCTTATACACATGTTCAACCACAAGTTCCTTTCATGGGTTGAACCACACTTTAGTAGGCACATCCTCATGTCTTTCTTGGACACCATCATCAAACAATACTACCACTATCAATACAATTTCCTCCACCACCTCATTTCCCTACACATTCTATAAACTCAACAAAAACAAATTAGTTATTAATGGATGCATCTGTTGAGATTACTTTAGAAAAGTCTTTGCTAACAGAGATAATAATAAAACTATTACAACACTTTAAGATACCCATAGTGGATTGTTATGAATGTAACCGATCGGCCTTCTAGTTAAACTTCACCGTATGATCCCTATAGTTGTATAAAACAACATTTAGGGTGATTAACCATTTCACCCCAATAACTATGCCACAACCCCCTAATGCATAATCTATATATTTGTTGTAATTTTAGATAATGCATGTTTTATACGAAGTTCTTATAATATTAGTGACAATTAAGTTTTAGACTAACTCCTAACTTGTTTTGGAACAAAGTTATTTTGTGAATTTCATTATTATTTTTCTTGACTATTAATACATCCTGGAAGTTTATAAGTATTTCCATTATTGATTAATACTTATGTTATCCTCTTCTAGTGGATTCCATTTACTCTAATTTGTTTAAACACCTCCTCATTTATTCTCACCATCACTTAAAGAGCTACATTGAGTAGCAATTGCTCCAGAATTTCTACTGTCATTAATTTTTTCTCTTTGATTGTCAATCCTTTATCTCCGTCCACCATATATAGATGGAATTGTTTTTTCTGATACCTATGCCTTGATGTATACCTCTCTTCACAGTGGAAACATAAACCCTTTGCTTGCTTTTTATTAAATTCTTTGCTACTAACAATTCTTGATGTTTGGTTATTCTTATAATTTACTTGAGTAGCATTTCTTTAATTCTTAGGATTAGGAAGAATTCCTTTATTAGAGTTAACACTTTAGGATTTCCGATCTTTGTACAGTCTCCATTACAAAGAAACCATTCCTTATATTACCTTGTCTATGAGAAGAATTATACCTTCTCTAAACTGATACAAATTGGCTTTCATAGCCACCATCGCTTCTTGCTTCCTAGAGAGAGCATAGGCTTACTAAGAATTTTATGGATCAAGCATTTAACAACCATCTCTAATTATAGTCTCAAAACCTTCAGGAAAAATCTAAACAAGTTATTTTAAGTAAGGTCAACTTGTTGAAATGATAATCAAATTGTGTCCAATACCTACGCATCATTCGTTCTTGTTTTAGTTCTTTTAAATCCCCAATTAAGTCTTCAAAATTTTCCTCATTAATTTGTGGTTCAGGGTAGCTACTTCTATTTGTTAAGAATAGTCAGTAATATCCTTAAGCTTTCCCCCTTTAAATACAAGGTTGCTATTCTAAATTTGAGGTTGTTGGGATGTGATTATTGAGCAAGGTTTATATGGTAATAAGACTTTTAATTCAACAAGTATACAGATCGTATCTTGTAGTACAAGGGTATCGTTCCCATGAGGACTATAGAAAACTAAATAATTTGAATCAAACTTTATCTAAGGTACTAAGAATTTGATTTGAATTAAAATAAATAAAAAAAATTAAAAAAAATAAAATGAAATAATAAGACAAATAAACAAGTGAGCTACTAATAAAATTAAGATCGATCAAAGTTTAATATTTATGAGCTATAATATTCCTATTTAATCTATATTTGATCTTCACAAGGTTTTAATTATACTCTCTCAAGGTCTAAACCCTAATTGAATTCAATATTTATATATTTTTAATCTCTCAATTCATAAACTACTTATAACTTATTCAATTAAATTTGTAGTACTCATATAGATAATTAATTTCACAATTAAGATATCTCTTCAATTGTTTATTAATATGATAATTGTGGGTCTATTAAGTTGCCAACTCTCCTTGCACACCTTAAAACTAATTACTTTGATTCACTCTCGATTTATTATCAAGTATATGCATGACAATTATCACAAAAATCCAAAGGTGTATTGAAATGAATAATAATTAAAGTTCACAAAATAACTCCAGAATAATTCCTAATATGGATTTAGAAATCTATAAACATGTTATATATAATATAAATCCAATTACACATTAAGAACTATGAAGAAAATAAAAGGAAAAGAGTAAAAAATGTTTGAAGTCTTGACCTTGAATGCTAGAATTTTTTGATGCTCTTCTTTGATCTCTCCACTTTGAACTACTTTGATGCAGTGGTTGCTACTTATTTTTGATTTTTTATGTTCTTATATAGTGCTTTAGGGTTCTAGGGTTATGTCTATGGTTTCTCCACTTTACTCAGTTCCAAAAATAGCTCTAAACTTTTAAAACACGAAAAAGATTCACCTGGAAAGCCTCCCAGAACAATTATGAGACGTTGATCATCACTTTTTGCCACTATCGTACTCAATGTCATGACCATGATAGAGAGCCATGCAACTCCCATAAAATGCCTATCATGATCATGATATCCTTCATGCTTCCTATATCTTCTTCATTCTTTAATTTCCTGATTTCCAACACACACAAACACATAAAAAAAACTCTTGAAACATAAAATTAAGATTGAATTCATACTCTAAGCCATACAAACACTAACAATAACACAATTCTAAGCCTATACATTTGATAATCGTCTAGGAAACAACTGAAAACACACTAAAATACATATAAAAACATAGTAAAATCTACACCTATTAGTGATCTAATAAAACAAAAACTAATCCCTTGACATTAATCACTTTTAAATATCAGGAGGTTGATTTTATTAGATCTAGTGGTTACTAAGGACCCTTCATTTTTATAGAGTGATCTTTACGATGACACTTGTATTTTTCCTTCCTCCTTTCATTGGTTTATGATTTTATTCAAAATATATGTATAAACTTATTAAAAATTGATTTCATCTATTTTTTAGTCATATCTATTTGTCTATTTTTGAATTTTAATGAACAACTTCTCACTTTTGACCTAAGCTTTGATCAAACTTTTCACATTTTCTTATAAATTTTGTAATCTAACACTTGAATGCCCTCCCCTATTAATGCCACAATTGAGGTTCTTTTGCTATAATATCAAATTTTTATATTAAATTGTTGGACCAATTAATTGTAAATCACAAGAATAAGGGGGAAGAAGAGTATGGAAGGAACCAAAAGAGAATAAGGTAAGGAAGATAAAATGAAAAAGAAGGAAACGATTCTATATTACCGATGGATCATTTGTTACATAGCCATGATAAGGGAAGAACATAATACAAATTCTTTAATAGATGCATGTTATGTATAAGTCTATTACAATATTTTTTAGAACAAATAATTGGTTTCTCATTCTTCTTGATTGTTTATCTCATGATGCCATTATACATTAGTCATTTTCTTTCCTATGATTTTCCTCTTATTCCATTTCTTACAACATAAAGGAATCAGTTTATATATATATTTACAATGGTTCAATCTAAAAGCAACACAAATCCCTAATTTGGACACCACCAATATTGTAATTGCATTCTCTAAAAGCTTTATACCTCATTAACAAATTTAAACCTCTCTATATAAATCATAGGTGGTGACCTTGGATGAAATATAAGTTAAAGCATAAAAGTATCTAGAGTTAATAAAAGAGGAGCTAGCTTGAGCAAACCACCAAACATAGTGCCTTCCTCAAGACTTATGGACCCAACTATACTTATTCTTTATAAGGCCTCTCGACAAAGTACTAGTTAGATATCATTGTGATTATGGACATAAAATTTAAAAAAAATTGTGACTTAAGAAAAATGGTAGAAGAGATTTTTTGTAAAGGAAATTGAAGGTAATTCTTTAAAGACAAGACAATAAGAGATAGGTTACCCAAAAGTAAGAACAACTGAGTTATTTAGGCCTTTAGAAAGTATTAGAAAATATACTAGAAAGAGCTAACCGAGGAAGATCCATGACTAGGGTGATGTGTTTATAATTTTAGGAGAGCTTATAATGACAAAATCATAATTTAAGAAAGAGGCTTATCATTAAAAAGAAGTGGCATAAATACTCACAAAGCTACAAAAGAGACAGTACATTTTTTTTATGATTTTGAAATTCATAGTTACATAACCCTAATAATGATCATTATAGCTTTAGTATGTAATTATTATGTGAATTTTATATTGATTGATAATGGAATTCTAATTGAAATTTTATTTTATGAATTAAATTTTTATATATTAAACCTTTGAGTCAATAAGATTGGTGTCTGGTCATCTTCACATTGCTTCAAATCCCCTACTAGGCTTTGCAAAAGGTATATTTTTATATAAAGCATAATTATCCTTCCAATAATTTTAGATGAGCCATCCTTATAATTTACCATTGTCAAAGAGTTTATGTTATATATATAACCATGTACATTTACAAAGTGATTCCTGGAATACCTTTGTTATATGTTTCCTTATCAATAACATGAGAATTCCCTATACTAAAAAGAGTCATGGATATGGGGATAAAGTGTAGTCAAGACAATGCCATGTTGCCTTGTTAAAAAGATTGTACGTTTGCAAATCTTATAACTATAAAGGAGTTGCTTGAAGTTATATTGTGCTTTGGACTCTCCAATATTATTTTCTTTGCAGTCCCATCAATCATATTTAGGGTGCAACATAGTGTAGAAATGGAATACACTCGTTGATTTAAAATAGGTAAAAGTCTCTGTTAAATCATAACTTTTGCAATAAAATATTGGTGGGAAAAGTATATTTTTAATCCTAATATTTATACCAAAACATTGGTTATCCTATCATTTTAAAGCATTCAAAAATAAAATTAACATTTTAAACCTATTTAAATTTAACTCTAAATTAACAAAACGCTTAATTAAATTATATTTTTGACAGTTAAATAGCACATCTTTTTTATATTTTATTATTTATATAGCAACCATATTGTCACATAGATGTCAAGTGGTAATATGAGGCTTACTCACTTAATCTAAACTATAAGAATTTCAATTATCCTTAATTTTATATTAATCCTAATAAATTTTAATTAATATTAATTAATCCTAATTTAATTTAATTTAATATTAATCCTAAATAACCTTAATTAGACCTAAACTTAATATAATATTAATCCTAAATAATCTTAATTAGACCTAAATAATTATAGTTTCACATTTATTCTATTTTATCATAATCCTAATTTTAGATTAGTCATTGCTAGACAAAAGTTTTCTTCTTTTATGGAAACCTTGACTTTCTTGTTTAAAGCTTACTTGCCCAAAATCTTTATTAACTGCCCAAAACATTGTCTTCTCTTAAAATCATTAACAGCCAACATTAATCACATGAAACATGGTTGATAGGTTATTGAGTAGGTTAGGAGGTAGAGCATTTAACATTTCTTTGGCTTTATCGTACTGCAATAATTTTGTTTCGAGTGTAGTTGCTTTGTTCAATGAAAGTGGATCATCTAGAATAGCTTTTTTCATATTATGGTAATAAAGCATTTCACATATAAGTAGTTATAGTAACCTTTAAAGATTAAGACAAGAATCATCTTAGTAATAGCAAAAACAATGAAAGATAATAGAAGTTTTGCAACACATCACCCTAGAATTAATTAGAGCTAATTAATTTATTAATATAAATATGAAATTAAGGATAATTGAGATAGTTATGATTTAACTTAAGTAGTACCCATAGCAACACATGGCTTTTATGTGGCAGTATGGATTTAATATAAGCAATAAAAAATAAACACGTGCCACATTAACATTAACATGAAATTAATTGGTAGAAGCATAACTCACAAAAGATTATGTTAATTTAGGGTTAAATTTATACCATTTTGAAATGTTATGGTTCTTTTATATGCTATAAAATATTAGGGTTTAACATGAATTTTAGTATAAATATTAAGGTTAAAAATATACTTTTGTACAATAAAACTTAGACTTTAACATTTGAGAATGTACAAAAAATCCTAATGTTTCAAATTATATCAATTAAACCTCTAACCAGCAGTAGCAACCCACATTCAATAACTTAAAAAATGACCAAAGAGAGAGAATCAAAGGATTGTAAGATGAAAAATTGCTTCAGTTAAGAGTTAAAGGTGAATATCTAAAATATCTTTAAAAATATATGATGCAATGTCTATATATATATATATATATATATATATAGAAGGCCATACAATACTTGCATGTTGTCTAAACTCATATGAATTTTGTCATTTTTTTTAATGTCATTATGAACTTTTTGAACTATATCTTCTTCTAATAGAGTTGAGTCTCGATGTCTACTCTAGACTAATGGAAACAATCAATTTCATAAGCCCCATCTTCGTTCTCATTCAATGATAATATTTTGATCTTAAAATGCCTTATAGAATGTTTATATCTTCAAGAATTTTATGTGTAGAAAGAGATACAAGACTTGGTAGAATTATAATTTCAAAGGAACATTTTTCCATTTCAAAATATGAACAAAAAACGTACACATGTTATTCTTCTATGAGAATTACAATTGCTATTAAAATATGGGAAATCCTTTAGATGACATTATAGGACTATTAGTTTATACACTATAGTCATTCAATTGATTGTAATTTTTGTGAAATAATTATTTAAAAAAAATCTTTATGTTATGCATATTTGTTTAATGTATAAGATAACTTCCATGAGATAAATGTACATTGCAAATAAAGTTATGATAAGATTATAATTATGAGATTCATATTGCATTTATGTATTATTCCTAAATTGTTCATAGTCGTTATTCTATTGAGATTGGATATAAATAGAGTATAAAGACTATCACATTTTGTGTTCTTCCTTATAAAAGTAATCATTCTCATATACTAAAGAATATAGATACTTAAACAAATGTTTTTTTTTAGAAATTAAAAAATTTCATTAATGGTAAAGATGTACACAGGAGACTTGAACAAAAGAAATAACACAAGGCTTAGGCAACAGGCAACATAACTTGAAACTACATCGTTTACGTTCATTCAAGATGAAACAAAAAAACGACCCTGTATAGTTCTCCTAATTTTTAGGGTAAAACTACCCATTCCTTTTGGGTATCTTCGAGATGCTTCCAATTTCGACAATGCGAGGAGATGCAGGCCGGCTATCGCTATGGAGTAGTTGTTGAGGGGAGAGGATGATTGCAATCAACAACATGAAACAGCTAAGTAAAGATGGTAGATTCTAGGTAAATGACTTTGAATCGTAACTTGTCTAGCGATAAGGGTTTAATCGGGGAGCTTCCTTGTATCTAGCAGGTGTATCAGAGACCAAGGCACCTGCAAGATTCAATTCGAAACTAGCGATAGTTCGCAGGTAATTGTCACCTTCTCTCAATCTATCAGGAAATTAGGGTTTGAAACTGAGAAGATGTTTGTCGTATTGAAGGGGAGCTCGGTTAGGCAGTCGAGCAGGTTTCTGCTGTGGACATTCTAAAGGAGGTGGGGATGAGCTGGACTGAAATCAGGTAAAGTCGATACCTCTTCTGTAGCTTGTTTCTGTGAGTAAACTAGTTTCTGGATAGCTTGATGTGTGAGATAGCTGGGGTCGACATTTGGGTAGTTTAGTTAAAGTCTCCATACTCTGGCCATTCTCCCACTGCAGTGAAGGTGTAACTAAGTAACAATCAGTTGCTCTCTGATACTTGTGGTGATGATCTCTAGGAGAGACGTTAGTGAGGTGGTCTGGTTCTTAAATCTCCTATTGTTTCTCCTATTCCATATAACCTGAACACAAGTAGCCATAGAAAGAAGGGTAATGTCCTTTTCAGATTTGGACATGCGCAAATTAGGAAGCCCTTGCATTATGTCTAGGAGTTTCCAATCATGAAAGTCAAGAGTACAGGGTGTTGAGATTTTAGTCCAGAGAGTTTTGGAGAAACCACACTCAAAGAAGAGGTAGTCTCTGGACTCATCCTCTAGGTGGCAGAATATGCAGAGTTTAGAGGAGGGTATGAAGCTTAATCGATCCATAGTGCTTAGTCTGTTCCACATTGCCATCGATCGCAGAAAATTGACATTAGGTCTGAGTGTTTTATTCCAAAGTAGAGTGTCCCACCCTACTCTATTTTTGAGCCTTGCATTTAGGTTTCTTACTGCCTTAGTAGTAATGTCTGCAATTGGGATCCCCTTCCAAAAGTAGCTATCTCCCCCCCTGTCTAATGAGAGGAGGGATTTGTAGGCAAGATAACTCAGCCATAGAAAGAGTCCACTCTCTATTACTCATGATGTCTTGGAGTTTAGCATTATAGAGGATGCGGCCTAATAGAGAAATGACCATGTCATTTTGGATTAATGGGCCATTACTGGACCAGTTATCGTACCAGAAAGAGAGTCTGTTACCCTCCCCAATTTGGCAAGTGATATATTGATAAATCTCTCCACGCATACTGAGGAGTTGGTTAAAGAACCAAGTGTAGCTGGGTTTACGCTATAGAGACCAAAAACTCCTTCCTTTCAAAATATACGTATGCATCCATTTGGCCCATAATGATTCCGGTTCCCTTAGAAGCCTCCAGATCCTTTTAAACATGAGAATTCTGTTCTTAGTAACTATGGATTCGAATCCCAAACCCCCTTCAGCTTTGGGTTGGCATATATGCTTCCATCCTACCTTGGCCATTCCTTTCACCCCATCCTTGTTCCCCCACAGAAATTGTTTAAGCAGTCTTTCTATAGTTTTAGCCAGTCCTTTAGAGAGGAAAATGTACGAACTCCAATAGGTGTGCATGGACAAAAAAACTGATTTGAGAAGTTGTAATTTACCTCCATAAGAAAGGGCTTTATTGGTCCACTAACCCAATTTTTTCTGAACCCTTTCAACTAGTGGGAGACATTCACAAAATCTGAGCCTTTTATAAGAGATAGGAATCCCCAAGTATTTTAGAGGAGGAGCCTTAGCTTCCATACCAGTAGCATGAGATAAGACCGTAGAAAGATGGGAGGCACTTTTGGAGAGAACAAAGAAGCTTTTATGGAGATTTCCACATAAGCCAGACATATCCTGAAATTGGGTAAGAGTAGCCATTAAGAGAGAAACTGATTGCACATTAGCTTTGCATAAGAGGATGAGATCATCTGCAAAACATAAATTTGTTAGTGAAAGCGCTTTGCATTTGGAATGGTATCTGAATCTTGGCTCTCGAGAAATATTGAATTTGAGCAACTGAGTGAGGACTTCCATACATAAGAGAAATAGGTAGGGGGAGAGGGGATCCCCCTGCCTAAGGCCTTTTTTTTCCCTTTAATTAAGCCAGTGGGACTCCCATTTATCATAATCCCATAAGAGGTAGTAGAAATACACTGTTGGATCCATTGAATAAACGTTGTGGGAAAATTCATTTCCTTCAATACTGCCAATAAGAATCCCCAGTTTACACTATCAAAGGCTTTCTGTAAATCAACCTTCATGGTACAATTTTGGGATGTCTTCCTGCAAGTGTATCCTTTTAGGAGTTCTTGAACCAGCAGAACATTATCTCCAATATCTCTGCCTGCTAAAAATGCCCCTTGATTCTCACTAATGAGAAATTTCAATATCTCCTTCATTCGATTGGCCAATATCTTGGCCATGATTTTATATAGGAAGTTTGTGCAAGATATAGGCCTATAGTCAACCCACGATTTTGGGTTGGGGTTTTTAGGAACTAGGCACAGGAAGGTTTTATTGATTTCCTTTAGGAGAACTCCTTTTAAGAAAAATTCCTGTAATGCCTCTTTAATCATTCCACCTAAGCAAGACCAAGTTTTCTTATAAAAGAAGCCATTTAAGCCATCAGGCCGAGGGGCCTTAGAGCCATTCATGCTAAACACAACTTGATCAATTTCCTGATCTGTGACAGGCCTAGTTAGCCTGGAAACTTCTTGATCGGGGATCTTAGAAGTGAAAAACTGGCTGAGGTTGAATTCCTACAAAGAGTGAATAGAGTCAAACTCGAGAAGTTTACTAAAGAAAGATATAGCATCCCCTGCCACCTCCTCTTGGCCAAAAACCACCCTTCCATCTTTAGATTTAATAGAGGTAATTTGATTAGAATTCTTGCAATAGAGCATCTATCACCCTCCTTTATCCAGGAGATCCTAGATCTTTTCCTCATAAAAGAGTGCTGGTTTTCCACAATTTCCAAATATTTTTTTAAGAGCCTCCTTTTTAGCTGAAGCTAGTTCTTTATCTAGGGGGTTTCCTACCAAATCTTGTTGTATGGAGAAAAGCTTGTTCCTAGAGAGATCAATCTCCTTATTCATGTTTTTCCCTCTCTGCCCATTAAGAGTCTTCAACTCATTCTTGATTGCTTTAAGCTTTTGGATACATATATATTGCTTTGTCCTATAGCAGCTATACTCCATACCTCTCTGAATTGCTTCTTGAAAGCCCTCCATACCAACCAGAAAGTTGTTAAATTTGAAAGGGTGTTGGGGATTGTAATTAGAGAAGAGATCTAGTATCTTAATAGGAGTATGGTCCGAAATACCCGGGTCTAGGAAGTGTGCATAGCTGCGAGAGAAAGTGTGGAGCCATTCCCCATTGACCATAATTCTGTCCAATTTTTTCCTGATGTTCCAAGTAGAGCTTTGTTTGTTTGTCCATGTAAATTCGTGGCCTGTGGCCCTCAGATCAACCAACTCAACCTCCTGCATACAATCATATAGATCTGGAGAATAATTTCGTAGATTGCAATTCCCCTCAGCCTCGGATCTAAACAAAGTAGTGTTAAAATCTCCCCCAACCATCCACAGAAGGTTTATGGAAGGCTTGAACCTGCGAAAAAAGTTCCATAGTTCAGATCTCTGGAAGGCAGTGTTAAAACCATAGATAAAGGTAGCTACAATCCTTGTATTTTCTAATTTAAACCAAATTTTAGTGTGCAAAAATTGAGAATTGAACTCCAACACTTCTAGTTTCACAAAAAGATCATCATAGGCCACAATAATTCTCCAATAAGCATGACTTTGATGGTTAGAAATGAATTGCCAATTGCTACCCAAACCCCTTAATTTATTGAGATTACCCTCCTTAATTTTAGTCTCCAACATACAAAAAACCCACGGTTTCTCCTTCTTTACAAAATCACTTAAGGCACAAAGCTTTGAAGGAGTATTTATTCCATGCACATTCCATACAACCACTGACATAATTAATTGATTTTTTCTTTGGAGCTTTTCCTACTGCTCCTAATGCTTTTCTTAGAAGTGCCTGCCTCAAAGTGATCTTCTTGACTTGGTTCCTCTTGCCCCTCAATTGGTGATGAACTACATTCAGTCATATTTTCCCCCGAATAATCATCATTATGGTTTACTTCAGTAGAGACTGTTAATGGACATTTTTGTATTAATTTTTGATACATAATTCGCTAAACTATTGTCCATTTAATATTTAAATTGCACTAATTAAAAGTTATTTGTTTTAATTTTAGGCGCATTATGGAATTTGGAATGTTCAAAAGCATCAAGCAAGAGAATCGCTAGAAAACGTCAAACTTTTGCATGTTATTGCATTCAAGAATGTGATTTAATAGATAGGATGGCCAGAGACAAAAATGACAATTTGGGAAGCTAAGAAGTGGCGTGCGTGGATTTTGGAAAAAGGCAGAAGAAAAACAACACAGCAATATGGACAAAGGAGAAAATGACAGCTAGCGTGAAGGGTGGCTTTGGCATGGTTTGCGTTGTTTGTTGAATATAGCAGGCAGCATAGATAGTGACGTAGAAGACAAGAGCTTCGCGTAACAGGTGAAAAAAATCTCCTATAATCAAGTAAATGGCTGCAGCGGAAAAAAGTTGAAAAATAAGAGGGCTGGAATTTATTTAATGCAATGAGACAAAAAGAAACAGCAAGTGGCGGCATGATATTCTTGAAGCAGCTGGCGGTAATCAAGGAACAAAGATAGCTGCAGGCGTTACAAGAGGAGCAACAGGTGGCGTGAAAAAATGTTGGAGGCGGCACAGAGATAAGAGAGCAACGTATTTATTTGACAAAAAAAAGGATAGTTGGAAATGTTGAAAAGGCTGGAGCAAAAATTGGAGGCGTGAACATAGGGGGAGAAGAAAACAAGAGGACAAAATGAAAATCATTTCAGCTGGAGAAGACGTGCGTGAGCAACAACAAATTAAAGAAAATCACAAGAAAACTCCACCAAAGGACCCACCACGCATGCAAGATTACAGCCCCAAGTGACCCATAATTTCAGCTATCAACGTGAGAAAGGAGGCTCATCAAAGAGAGGACCCACCACAAAAACCAGCACTCACTCATTGGTTTGATAACTCTCACTCACTTGAATTTTGGAGGGCTCGTAACGATTATCTGCATTCACACATGAGGGGGGAGGCTCCAACTTTGCATTAACGTGACCCACAAAACTCCAAGACCCCACCCAAAAGCACTGACTCATATTTGGATTTCTCCACTCACTTGGGAAGGGATGTTAAAAAGAATTCAAAATTGTTTTGAAAAAAAAAAGAACGCAACAAACACCATTTTTGGGGGCTCTCAACTCATTTGAAGAAGAAAAACACCAACTTTACAAATGAAGGGGGACGTGAACCCATAGAGGAGAGCTGGTGGGACAAGGGGCGAAAGACAACAGGTTATGGAAGAAGAAGCAATAGAGCTGGAGGCAAAATTGAAGAGCAACATCACCATTTGTGCTTCCTTTCCTTCTACTTATTTCATAATCACAATGCTTGCTTTTATTATTTTCATTGCTGCTACTGTTATTATGAGTAACTAATCCTTTCATTCTAGGATTTTAACGGAACCCTTGATGTAATCTCAGTTAATTGGTATTTTTTACGTTTAATCTCTTATGCCCGTTTTTACTTAAAGGCTTGATTATTGCAATTTGTTCTTAATGCTTTTCATA
>JANVCQ010688837.1:0-14126 GCA_025531925.1 Erythroxylum plowmanianum | reverse complement strand
ATTAATTTAGATTCTAATAATATACATGTTTCCCATACATCTCTATGTATATGTATATTACTTACAAAAGAATCTTGCTACCTTATGACCAGATATATAATGCTCATTCAGATAAAATCAAATTCTTTTGTTTTATTAATAATAAATATTTTCATTACAAAACTGTAACTGAAGAAGATACAGTTCCATGTAAATACACTTGCTTTCCAGGGCACTATATTTACATAACTCCAACAGGTTGGTCTTAAACCTAGAGACAAAAGTCACAGTTATACTTTTTATAATGATGACATGGCTGACCTAATTTAGAGACAAAAAAGGAAACAAATTCCCACCTAAATAGGAATTGGAAGAGCTGGCAAAAACTCTTCAGCATAGGCCTAACCAGCCATCCCAAGTGACGTGGCTTGATGAGGTGGACATTGAGTCATATTTAGGTATCCAATAGAGTCGCACCATGTCATCTAAGTGCTCTAAAAATTGACTCAAGTCTTGTTGGCTTTGAATTGCATTTTTGACAAATTTTATCAGTAGATTTGTCTTTAAGTTAGCTTCAATATGAGACTTGAATCACTGAATTCCACCATTTGAGTCAAAAATTATGATTGAAACATCATCGAAAGGTCATTATGGTAATTAAGATCCTGATGTAGAATTTGGGAATTTTTTTCTCCCCAATTCTAGCTCAAAAAATCTATAATTGGTTCCAAAACATCCATCAAAAATTTTGGGTAAACCAATCTCAAGATAAAAATTCCACAATTACTAAAGATCAAGTCTGCCAGAAACCCAAAAATAGTGCAATTTGAGTCTATTTATTTCATTTATGAATTTTACATCCACAAAACTTGAATAATTCTAAAACATGATAAACAAGCTTTAGATGAACGTAAAATGAACATAAATGATTGTGAATTAAGTCCTAAATATATATGAAAATATGAGTGTATCAATTCCCAATGCCACATGTCACCATTTTATAGGCCTAATCAACCTAAATTCACATGTATCATTTTGTCCTACTCTTTAACATATTTCTTAGACTAGATGTACATATCACCTCATCAATTACTCAGTTGTAACAATAAATTCCCAATTCACTAATTATAATCCATCAATTCATGTTATTGGCAAATCAAAATGTAAAACATTGGGAATGCACATTCATTTTTATTCCATACCTCGAAATATGTCAATTGAGTGCATATACTATCTTACAATGTTTTCTAAATCATGATTCATAAGTGTATACGAATATTATGCATGTGAATGAAGTACACCTCGTAAATCCTTAAATAAAATAACTTATGTGACTCATTCTAACAATTTAATCTCTTAACAATTTTAGGAGGCAGGATATTACACCCCATCTCTTCCAAGAAGTTAAGATATCAACACTATCAACACTATCTAGTACTTCTGGAACCTTATAAGAGAAGAATTAATGCTTAGAAGAATATGAATTTATCATGTGTAGAAGGCGTCATCTTATCTTTTTTATGCACAAGATCCTACACACTCACTGGAGCACCCATCTCTTTCTTGATAATAAGATCAACTAAGAGCTAGAAAAATTTATCAAGATTTTTTTCAAGAAAACAGGAAGGCGCACTGGGTTGGTTTCCATATAGATGACTTATCTAATCTTAGTTTCAAAATGAACATAGAGATCGATTACTGATAAGGAGGCTCTCTAAACCAAACAAACCAATGAATATTATATTTAAAAGTTAAGCTTTTGGAAAATTGAAGAGAGGAAGGAACATTCCTATCCATTTACTTAAATGTTAAGGAAAAGACAAGCAATTTATCCCCTAATCAGAACACATATAAGTAATGGATAGAGCTTTTAGTTTTGGATTGGTAATAGGTTTAAGCAAAGTCCTCTAATCCTTAGGGAGGATCTTTCATCACTGCTACACTACAAGAATTAAGATATTTAGTGACAATTTTTGTGACATTTAAATATTTTTACATAAATATGATAGTTATTGTGACCAAAAATTTGTAAGTCACTATTATTATCATTATTTGTAATAAATTATTACGTAGTCACTAATGGTATAGTAATTGTGACACTACCAAGTCTTTCACAATTGCATCATCACTAATAATATGTTATTAGTGTCAACAATAGCTTTGTCACTCTCATCACTAATATTATTGCATATTTGGCGCCTATACTATTTTAGCTATAATGAAATGTAATTATTAAAAAATAAATTATTTTCACTATTATTATTCGTTATTATGATGAGAAAATGGTTTGTCACTTAATTGATATATTTCTTGAATGACAATTGTCGTCAATATAGGCGAAAATAACTAATGGCTATAATATATTGTCACAGTAGTATATGAACTACTATGGACTCTATTATTCAAAATGATGATGACAAGAAATCTTTTCATCACACAAATTTTAAAATAATTGTAACAAGAAATCTTTTCATCATATAAATTTTAAATGTTTTGTTACTAAAACTTGTTGTTAATATAAGCCCAATTAATTAATATCAATTAAACATTTTCACAATAATAAACTTCCTTACTGTCAATATTATTCAAAATTATTGTCATTGAAAATAAATTTCAAACTTAAATATTTTAATTTTTGTAATAAAATTATTATGACCACTATCGAAAATATTACAATAAGAAAAAATTAGCAATAAAAATTATTTATTTTTCTTACAATAGATTTTTAGCAAAAATAATTTAATTTAATATTGCGTTAGAATGATATCATAAAAAAAGAGATTAAAATTAAAATGTTATATTAAAGTACCAAGTATAAATTAAAATATTGTATTGAAATATTAAGGATAAATTAAAATATTATAATAAAATTAAAAAATTAAAATATTATATAAGAAAGACTACTTTAGTTTCTAAAGCTAAAGAGGGGGAGAGGGAAAGAGAAAACACAGCTGTAGAGTGAGAAAGTAACGCGACCTTCATTAAAGACAACAATCTTGAAGGTTCTTGTCAATACCATGATTTTGTATGACTCTTCCACTCATCTCTATAATCATTCTTAGCCATTTTTTGTTCCAAGATTCTTTCTTTATTAGTGGAAAACTTATGCTTGGGTATAGATTAATGCTACGTGATTTGTGGCCCTCTTATTCAATCAAAATTTCAATTTTTTCTTTATTCTTTAAATTTTGATTTATAATTTCTTATTTTTGTGAATGGTAGAAGAATAGGGTCATATAGTGGTTCCCATTTATGTTAATTGTAAGGCCCCAAATTGGAATAGGGTCATATGATGGTTCCTATTTATGTTAATTGTAAGGGCCCAAATTGTACCGTAGTTGGAATATTATGTGCTGATGAAAGTATATACATGATAGGTGTTAAAAAAATTGTGATATGATTGAGAATTATATATGAATTGAATTTTGGGTTTAATGGATCCTCCTTAATGATTTGGAATTAATTGATATCATTAGAGAATTGAGGTATTAAAATGTAGATTTGGATTAGGAAAATTATCAAGTGGCAAGATAAGTTGGTACATGAAAATTGGAATGATTAAGCCTATGAGTTAGTGACATTTGGCATAGTTGATGCATTGACAAAAGGCATAGCTAATAAATTAACAAATGGCCTGATTGAATTATGGCATTTGGTAGCATTCATTAAGTGACAAATAACTTAATGAAAGTGTGAAAATTGGTAGCTTAAATGTAAGACATATGTGATACATGTAAAGGAGACATATGCCTTATGGTGGGAGTGACACCTAGCATCAAATGAATCTAGCTAATGCTGATTTGCTGGCTATTCTTTCTCTTCTTACTCAATCACCAATGAAACTATCCCTCTTCTTCAGCTCTAAAATTTTGTTGCAAATCCTTGCATTACCATTCCAAATTCTTAGCCAAATATTGCATCAAGGAAGTAAGTTATGTTATCTTCTATGTTGTCTTATTGGTGCTAAGATTTGCAACTTGATCTTGGATTTGGTTGCATGAAATGCTGGTTTGGTTATTTCTTTAAAAAAGGAAATTTAAGAAGGTAAGGGATTACTAAACTTGATAGCATGTATTATTGCAAGTTTTATGATAATTGAATTAACTTGAAATATATGTTAAGATGATGATAAATGAATGCTGGAAAATGATCTTTGTATGACAACTTCTAGTTTGGTTTTAATGTGTGGAAGATATTGATCTGTAAGTTACATAATGAATGATTTCTGAATTGGTTTGGACATGAATTTGATGGGGCATTGAAGCATGAATAAGGTAGAATTGAAGTGAAATTGATGGACTTTGGTGAAGGTGTGTTGAATGAGTGAAACTTTGGTTCACTCATCCCATGATCATGGGATTTATAAGGCTTATTCCCATGGTCGTGGGAAGTACTTAAGAAGTGGAAAATGTTGGTTTTAGATAATTATTGGACTATATAAGGTTAAGGTACTTAATAATGGTTTAAATGGACTTAGTTGAGCTTGAAAATGAACTTAGTTTGTTGTGGAATAAGTTAGTTA
The DNA here is from genome assembly GCA_025531925.1 of Erythroxylum plowmanianum. Classification (NCBI taxonomy): domain Eukaryota; kingdom Viridiplantae; phylum Streptophyta; class Magnoliopsida; order Malpighiales; family Erythroxylaceae; genus Erythroxylum; species Erythroxylum plowmanianum. The sequence goes on along the minus strand of JANVCQ010688837.1, from coordinate 9,625 downwards.
AAGGTTGAGTAAGATTTGGACTTTTAACTGAAGTAATAAATTAAGGAAGGTGTTATCAGATAAAAAAAGTATGTGATTTTGGAACTTATAAGTTGCTAAAGGAATGAAGTTTATTTATGAATGCTAATGTGATTTAAAGAACAAGAGTAATGTGTTAGTTATCAATGTTTGTGAATTTGGGAACTTGAGTGGTTATATGAAATATGAAATGACTTAATGTTATATTGATATATTGATGAAAATGCTTATGTTTATAAGGTATATTAAGTTTGATCAAATGAGAATTGATGTGTTCAATTTGGGCATAAGGAAATGAATTCGTACTTATACATTATTTCACTGTTATGTGATTATGATATTGTGATAATTCTAGACCGTCAATTATCCGAGGAGTTTAATAATTGGGATTGTATTGAAAGTGCTTTTTAATTGTATGAATATACATAATGTGTGAAGACTCAATACATTTGTTGATGCTTTAATGCATATGTTTGTATTTATAAGGCTTGTTAAGTTTGATCAAATGAATAAGGTCATATGTTATGCATTACATCATTTACATGAAATTTTTAAAATCTGAATTGGTTTGTTTTAAAATAGTTAAGTTCTATTTGTGGGTAAATAGGCATGCCTAGAATGGTCTACAGCTCATGTCACTTGACACTAAGGTGTCCCCAAATTATTGACACCATGGCATCCCCTGATATTAACACTATGGTGTCCTTTGATTTAGAGACATTAGTCTCTTCTGTTCAAATACCAATCATCGTATCTTCTATTCTGGTCCTATTACCTACTTCTGTCAAAAAGGATTAATAGACTAACTTGTTTTGTATTCTAATCCATGTTCAGTTTTGATATAATCAAATTCTGTTATGATACAAAGCAAGTTCTGTTATGGCATAAGTCATACTTTGATCTGAAAGGATTATATCCTATTCTGATATTCAATTTTGACACTTGTACATTCTGTTCTAATATTTATGAGGTTTATTCTGATGCAAGAATGTTCTGTACTAACTGATGAATCATATTCTATTATGAGAAATAATGTTTGGATTACTTTATATTATGAACAATTAAAGATTGTTGTGATATGATTTGAATTTGTATGTACGAATGTTAGACGACTGTTAGAAATAGTCAACATTATGCATTATGTTTAGTTATTCCCCACTAAGTTTTATGCTTAGCACGGTGGTTTTGCCTCCATGCAGGTTCTGATAAGAAAACTAAAGACTGGGACAAGGACTACCGTAGTGGCCAATGAAGAATGTGTTCTATTTTGGAATTTGATTTGTTTTGAAAGATGTATATTTGAGTTTTTGAGTGCATTTGACAATATGAAACAATTTGAATTTTGATTAATAGTTCGTAATAACTTTATTACAGGATGGATTACGTTTAAGGCATGTATTTTGATAACTTCATTATATATGAAGTACATTAGGATTTGTTTACGACAACATTTAATAATATGTAATGTATGTTTGTTTAAGTTGCTAAAATGCATGTAAGGATTGTTTGATAAGGTTATATTGTTTCAGTTTTGTATTTTGTGACACTTGCATATCCTCCCAGGGGGTATGTGGGTGTTACATTAATGCAGAGGTGAACATTGTTCTCTTCTAAAGATAGAGTTTTTTTAGTGTTTCTAAGGCTTTGACTTGTATTGGTTTCTTAAAAACTTTTCATCTTTGATGATTGTTCTTTGAAATTGATGGAAAAAAATCAGATATGATTGTAAAGAATGGGCATATGATTTTGGTTATGAAGTTTCCCTTTAGTGTTTCAGCGTCATTCTACTATACTTTAGCTTGCATTTTGTTGGTGGTCAATTAGAAAGGAAAGAGGCTATGATTTACCTATGCTTAACATGGTTTTAACAAGAGAAAAAATATTTTTACATACTTATTTAGAAATGGGAAATTGCAAATAGATTGTCCTGGGTAGACGACTTTCCCTTCTGGTCTTACTTTACATGTTTGGTGTGAGATAAAGAATTTTAGGGTAAATTATCAAAGTTGTGATTCTATTTATTCTCTTAATATTTATTTTTTAGAAGTTTGTATTTTGATACTAACTTGTTCTTACGTGCTTGGGTTGGACTACACCATCTATGCATATATAAATTATTAGGGGACAAGGAAGGATATTTTTGGTTATTTATGTTAGTTCTTATGTACTGTTAACTTTCTTGTTTATATCAACATTGATATGCAACTTTGATTAAATGTTATTCTACAACCTATATTTCGTTATAGGATGAAAGAATGGAGTCGTCGCAAAAAGAAAAGTCAAGATTTTAATTTTTTTATAGAAATTTTGGGATATGCATATGACTTTATCTTTTATTCTAGAATTTTTTATACTATAGTTAGTGTTAAAATTTTTGGATGGTGAATTGACATTGAATATAAATTATGCATTAGAATATGTAAACATATGTGAGATCCTTGCAAGTTAATCATTGAACATATCAAGGTGTGAAAGGATTTCTTAAACCATTATAGTCATAGTTCTTTTATTTGTTTCTTCTATGATAAAAGGTGTAAGATGGGTAAACATACAACTGAGAAGCCAGTTTTAGTAAAGATTTCTGCAATGCCAAAGAATCCAATTGCTCCTCCCATCTTCCACAACTAGCTCATCTTATAAAGAAACTTGCCATAGGTGTAAGCTAGGTTTCTTTTGCTCTTATCATGGTAAGCAAAAAGGAAAATGTTGTTGTTCTATACATCTTAGGTTGATAATTTTCTTGATGCCTTTTGCACCTAGTAATCTAGTTACAAAGACTCTTTGTATTATCATAAGTATTAGTATTAAACAATTCATTTAGTTAAGCAGACTAAATTTGGAAAATGTAGCTAAGAAAAATTTTTGATCAAGAAATAGAAGTTAAACGCACACCCAAGATATTAAAAATTTCCTTTTTCCCTATTAAGGTGCAATCAAGTAATTTTTCTAGTTTTATCATATGATGATCTGGTAATCATGAACTTTTTCACAGTGGGTAAGATGGCAAATCTTTCCTTCCCTGAATGGTGAAATAAATGCTTACTTAACTACTTAGTTTCGATAATACAATGATTAATTTATTTATTACTTAAAGTTATAACTCTTTTGTATTAATTGTAGGACAATTTTAATTTTACAAATAAGGTGGAATCTTTTGTGATGAAACAAATGCAGTCTTAATATAAGAATTGACATCATTTGCATCAAAATTATCTTAAGAACAAAGAATGTCCACCTGATGTGGATGAAACTAATTAGCAGTGGTTGATCGCCAACCAAATAGGAGACAAAAAAAATTTAAGGTAATTTTATTATTCTAATTTTTTTGGCTAGTTTATATTCTATTACTAATAAATTATTTATCTTTTTCATAGGCTCAAAGTGAAAGGAACACAAATAATAGAGCCAAGCAACAAAAAGGATCAATCATTGGCATAAGTACTCCAACTAATAATGTAAGTATAATTGATAATTTATTATTGTATTATAATATTTTATAATTAAATTAATATATTAATGTTTTATATACTTTTTTTTTTGTTTTGCGGGACACTAATCCATAGTTGCCTTAGTTCATGTCATCAATGTAGTGGGCGTTGAAGGATAATCTCTAAGGCTTTGAGTTTTATTTTTTCTTTGAGTTTTAAGTTTGGCAGACAAAGAAATTTTAATTTTAGTGTTTAATTTTGTTTCTTATGTAAGATTACTATGAGTTTCAAAATAACTATTATATTCAAAATTTTATTTATGACAAGGGTGAACAAAATAGTGACAAAATTGTTATACGGTATAAATTTTAAATTTGTGATGAAAATTTATTGACACCATTAATAAAAGCAATGGTGATTATATTTTTCTCATCAATAATAATAATACATGTGACTTCATAAATTGCCACTATTAAATGATAATATTAATGATGAAATATCTTTTACAGATAAGACTTAGTTAAGTGACAATATTTCTTATCATAATTTTATATAATTTTAGTGTGAGAAATGTTGTCAAACTATAATAGTGTTTGTGATATTTTTAATGTATCACTATTAATATTTATGATCTTTTTGATGTATCACCATTAATATCTTTTTTGGCAACACTATCACAAATGAATAATGTTATTATGACTATACAATTTTGTCACTTATGCAAACAATTTTAGTGGAAAAATAGTGGTCACAAAAATCATAAGTAACTGTGACAACTTTTTAAATATAGTGACCACATTTCATCAACGACATAGGTATTTGTAACAACAAGTGACAACTTGAAAAATTTTCTCAGAAATTAATAATTACCAAAATTCATGCTTTTAATGACAACTTTTTCTTCCACTAAATGTCCATTTTCTTTTAGTGACTAGCTAGGATTCCAATTCAATCTTAGGTAAAGGAAGTTATTCAACAAGATGAATAGGCCATTAATTTCAGAGGTAGTGACAAACTTCGAGTTTATCTCCCAGATTACCCTTAATCATATGAGTGATAACATTCACTAGATACCCAGTAGTAGTGGAGAATCCTTTAATCATTCTTTACTAAAATTTCTAATACCGTAGTTGCCAAATATCTAATGGTATAACATAGATTAGAAGGGGACCCTAATGCCAGTGCCGGCCCTAATTTCATGGTAAATTTTTTTTTACAGATATAAATAAAGAATATTAATCAGCCATAGAATTAAGCTCCAAAAGAATTGCCCACAAGACAACAGCGCAAACCTAATAATTGAGTAACATGCAGGCCCATTAATGATGCATTTATCATGTCCTTCCTTTCGGAGCTATTAACACATTCAGTACTGGAAAGGGGTCCCATTCTCATCCCTTTCTCATGGTGAGAGACTCATTCAATAACATATTGGTCAATCAAGTCGCAGTATATGTTAGCCCATTTCCTATCAACTGCATAGATTTTGTAAAGATGCCACGTTCCTAGAAGAAAATTAAATGTTATGATCATTTAATATTTGGTTCAGTATGTACACTTATAAATTGAGTCATTTATATTTCATACAAGCATGTAAACTTAAGTATACTGCCGATTTATTAGGGCCTTTTTTTATTTCGTTCGATTTATTAGGGCCTTTTTTTTATTTAGCCCCGAGCCTATAAAACAATAGGAACGGCCTTGCCTAATGCCTAAAGCCTCATTTATTATATGTAGTTTAGCTGCAAGGAATAAATTAAAAATCAAAGACAAAATGATTGGTTCCACTAGCTAGATTTGTTCTTTATGAAACCTCATGCCTAAAACTATTAACCATTTGTTTCTCCAATAAAGCAACTCTAAAGTCATATGGGCTAGTATGCAGCACATATTGAACCTCTTATGTCCATCTATTGAATGGCAAAAGATCTTTATTTAAGTTGATAACCTATATAGAAGGTTAGGAAAAGACCATCCTAGTCTTAGTCTCTACACAACTTAATTTACTCCATTAGGCATAAAAGGAATAATAGAATATTAAAAAATGAAAAATAAAGAGACATGCCCTTGCTCACAAGGTTTGTATTTGGATTAGAGAAATTTTACTAGCACAAGGTTGCTGAACGAATGAGTACCATAATGAGAAAAAGGTTTGATATGTTCTTAATTGTTTATACATTTACTCCACAACATTTGTTGATTAATGATATGAAGTTCTTAAGAAACTCATTTTGGTTCATATTTGGTTTTAGGTACAATTTTGAATTTGATCCATTCTTTTGATTTTCAAAATCATTTGTCTTTATAGAACAAGTAGATAGATTAGACTGGAGATGGAACAAGAAAAGGCAAGAAATGAAGAATTCACCATGTAGAGTAAGATGCAAGGTCGTGCATCCACTGGCACAATCATGTATCTTGGTGATTAGAGATTTTTATAGTTTACATGATTGTGCATGTACTTGCATGACCATACACATTTACGAATGAGCCATTTTCATTGGTTTGCATGGTAGGTTGAACGATCGTGCACCTAACTGTGCATATGCCTAGAAACCAAGTTTTGTTATAAATTGACATTTTGAGCAACCAAAGAGTCATAATCATTTTTGGAGCATAGAAAAGGCATAAACTTTACTTCTTTGGATATATGGAGGACTAATTTTCCTTCTTTCAATTCAAAGGTGAAATCAATACTGGGGATCACATTTGAGTATATCGTCATTATGTATTGTTGAATCTCTCTCTCTTTAGGGATTGCATATGTTATTCTTTGCTTATTGATTTACATACTTGTGTAAGGATGATCTGAATGCTTCTATTATATTGTTTTTCTATAAACCTATTGCTAGAATCTCAAATACAATACATAGTAGTTAGGTTTTGGATTCATTTGTGGTAACTAATGACATTGAATCATTAAGGATAACATAACATAGGTTAAATGAGCAGAATTTGTATAATTATTGCCTAAATTGATTTGTTTTCTTTATTTGTAATGCGACTGCCCAACTAAATCTAGGGATCTTGTTCTAGGTTGTTCGATAGCTAGGTTTATTTAAAAACTTATTTTGATTAAATGTGATCTGCAGGAAAACAGGGATTAATAAAGCTTATTGTTAATTGATGATTAATAGTTTCTAAGAGCGGTGTGAAAACCATAATGCAATGAAGTATGTTTATTTATGTGTAAGCTGAGATTGGACCAAAAACCAAATTCTAAAATTATTCATCAATTTCTCACTTTTACAACAACAACAACAACACTCGTAGAAATCCCGTTGAGATGCGGGGTCTGGGGAGGTTCAATAGTACGCAACCTTACTCCTAACTAGTAAAAAGGTTGTTTCCAAATGACTCACATGAATGAAAGAAAATAAAAAGAAAAATAGAAAGGAAAAATAAATAAATAAATAAAAGTAAAATTATAAATGCAAAAAATTATAAATAATAAATAAACATAAAAATAATAATAGTAATAATAATAAGAGGGCAATTTTCTCACTTTTATACTATTTAATTTGATTGGCTTTTATTAGTTTAATTTTACTTTGTTGTTTGATTGAATCTCTACGGGATTGACCTCGACTTACCACTAGCTATAGTTTTAAGTTTATTTATTTTTGTTGTAGTGTTACAACACACTGTCAAGATGGAACTTGGACTCATGATTAATTTCCTTCACATAATGTTTTCCTAATTTGAATCAAAATCTTAGATAGATTGTGTAGTAAACTTGTATAATCCTTATACTTTGTACATACTCTTTTTGATGCTCATGATTGGGTTTTTAATGAATTATTTTCAAATTCCAAAAAATAACTTATCTTGAATCTTTAATAAAAATAAATAACATTTCATCGTTTGAAAATAAAAGTTGTTCTTCTCTAACCGTATAAGTTCACCTTCTTTGACATAGATTTTTATACATATTATAGCTAAGAAGGATCTTCCTAGAATTAGTTATCTTTTATCTTCCTTTTTAAAATTTAGAATACAAAAATATGTTCGGAATATAAACCTATCAATTTTATCATCACATTCTCTTTGATATCCCTAAAATTTTCTATCAAATTATCAACAAAGTACATTACTCTACTAGTGGGTTCTAGTTCACCTAATCACAATCTTTTAGTATAGCATAATACATTATATTGATTGTTATTCTTAAGTATGCTAATATCTTATTAATATAGACACCATTAATTATGCCCAAAAAATTATAACTTTTTAAGTCAACTAGCTTTGGTAGTATGTGTCTTAGAGAACTGGTTATTGTCTTCATTTAATTATATCTTTGTAATTTCCTCCTTTTCTAGATCTTCTTCTTTTAGGTCTTTTTATACTTCTTTTAGATCTTCTTTTAGGTCTTTTTATACTCCTTTTAAGTACTAGTCTTCTCCTTTTTGTTACCTGAAATAATCTTAGAAAAGTTAGTGATTCTCAATTGATACTCTCTTAACAGTTTCCTTACCTTAGTATCATCTTCCTCATTGTTCTTGGTTAAATCCTTACTCTTTTTAGTAACATCTTTCACATATTCCCTAAGATTGGGTACTATGGAAAGGTGCTTTGCATTCTCTCCATTATCGCCTTAGTCAATTCACTAATTTGAATTTCGAGCTTCCTCATCTAAACTTCACCACTAAAGAATCAAGAAAGAATTTCTTACTTGAATTCTCTTATCATTGCTTTTGTACTAGGTTGTTTCTTGATTGATGTTGTTGTATATCAATATTTGAAAATTACCATAAGTGTATGATGTAACTATAGCTAGCATAGGCGAGTATGAGTTAATCTTATGAAGACTATAAGTTCTAGTGATTCAAAGCCTTTTGTTCTTACCTTTGGAGGTCAAATAAAAAATTTTAATTCCAAGGATTGCAGTATAGAATGCAACCTCGGGTCGTTTAACTTAATCAGAACCTAATGAATGGATCTAAGCTAGCCTATATGTCATGATATGCAAACCAAATTAGCAAGGAATGGGGGTTTTAATCTTTGAAAATTTGGATAAAAAAAAATTAATTGTAAGAAAATGTAATTAAAGGTATTTTTTTGGATTTTGGGAATAGGAAAAATGATAAGATAAAAACAATGATCAAATGATGATAGTATCCTCTTGAAAACGAGCTTTAGCTATCATAGTTCAAAATGAATTTTAATGGGAGTGAAACATAAGTTTCAAATGGTAAACCTTAAAGAACTCTTTAAGTCCAAGGTCTTAATGAACTCCATTTCTTAAGACCTTGTTGAATGCTCTTAGTATGTGCAATAGGTAAGTCAATGCAATAAGTCACTTTGGGATCTAGAATCAACTCAATATCAAACACAACTAGGCAAATAAAAAAGAATCAACAAGATCATAAATAGACATATATGAGACTTCATATATTCAAGTTCCAAGTTCTACATCAACAAATCCAAATAACACATTGAATATCCAACACTTGATTAAACTCTAATCAAGATTGTTCAACTACAATTTACAAATCCTAAACCTAGGAGTTCATAACAATATAGCTGAACATGGAATAAACTTCTCCCCTTTGAAGCCCATTGAACTCTAGCCATTGCTACATTTTCAAGAGAAAAGAGGTGCCTAGCCAAGCATAACTCTAGGAGATTTCACAACTGGGAACCCACTGGAAATATCCATGGTAGTAGTTGTCGGTGAAGGAGTAGAACGGTGAAGTGGATGAAGGTATGTAGAAGAAATTTTTTTTCGAAGGTAGAGAGAGTGAGTGTGTGTTCCACTGTCGGCTATCTCTCCTTCTTTACCTAAAATAGATATGTTTTTAAAAAAATGGGTTATGATTCGGGTTGCACAGTGGGTAAACTTTCGAATATGGTTGGCTATTTGAAGGTTCGCCGCGGCGAACTTTTCTCGAAAGTTTTAGTTTGGAGTATTGGTTCTTTCTCCGCAGCGATAGAATTAATTCACGTCGCGGCAAACTTTTCTTGAAAGTTTTGCTTGGAATTCTTCATACTTTGCTGTGGCGACACATCATCCTTTTACTGCGGTAAACTTCCTGTTGCACCTATTGACTTGTCTTATTGACTTAACAACCTTCCCTTAACTTTACTTCTTCTTCTTGAGTCTCTTCTTCTTGAGTCTCCTACAATGAACAAATGGTAGTTTGCAGTATCAATTGTTCTCAGAAAATTAATTTAGTGCA
>JANVCQ010688805.1:0-14131 GCA_025531925.1 Erythroxylum plowmanianum | reverse complement strand
TGAGGATTTTGAAGATGGATTTGAGATATTGAATATGATTGGGATATGTTTTAGAAATAGGTTTGAGTTTGTGTATGCTGAGATCCCGGACGGAGGGTCCGGTTGATTTTGATGTTTGTATGTTTGGTTGGGTATTTTAGAAGTGTTCGTTTGCCATTTGCAGGTTTTGAGTTAGGTCAAAGGCAGCCGTTATGCTGCCGAATTTTCGATAAAATTGGGATAAAAATGAGATTTTGGACTTATGTGAGTGTTTATAAGAATATGATCAAGTATTGAGTTTTGTATGAGTATACAACCATATGATTAAGTATTAAAATGAGTATATGAATGATTTTGTATGTGATGGAATAAAGTGACGAAGAGAGAAAAAAAAATTTATACCGGATTTCGGATCAGGTTTAGTCTTAGGGTTTCCAACGCGATTTTGTTTCTCTGTTCTCTCTCTCTCGGATGTCGGATATGATTCAGTTCAATTATTTTGTTCACTTTGTATGCTTCGATTATTCGATTTACTTTCGATTTGTCATTTGCGCCTTTGTTTTCGATCCATTATTTCAAGTTCCGCTTTATGTTTCGCATTCGATACTTTTGCTATTTGATTTGTTGCTTCCGCTTTTGATTATTCGTTCCGCTATTTGCCTCGTCCTTTTCGTTCCGCTTTCCGTTTTTTGGTTGGGATCCGGTGTTCCGAATCGGGTCCCAACATGGACTGCAAGTCTGATGAGAGGTTTGACTATACAGTCTCACTACTTCAAGGTCCGACCTATCAATAGTGGAAGACTGTTCCTGGTAGCTCGATCCAACCCTACGGACTGATGTGAGAAGACTTTTTGAGGGTCTTCAAAGAGAATTACATGCCAAAGATTTGCTTAGAGAAAACGATGAAGGAGTTCTTAGTTTTAATGTAGGGAAGTCTTACTGTAGCTGAGTCCGAAGTTTGGTTTAATGAGCTAATGGGGTATATTACTGCCTTGATTATGACTGAAGAGGACAAATGTAGGTGATTTGAAGATGGATTGAATATGGAGATTGAGACCAGGCTAGCAATTACTAATTTGAGTAGTTTCACTGAGCTGAGAGATGCTTCGATCAAAATCAAACAGTTATAAAAAGATGAGCAAGGAGAATACAGACAAGAGTTCAGAATAAAGAGCCCTGGAGAATTTCAAGCTGATTATATCAAAAGGTTTAGTAAATGCTAGAGTAGACAGTCATGATCATAATAGAGATCGAGACAGTCAGGGTTTAGTATGAGAGGTGGTTTTGTTTATTCTAGTGGTAGAGCACTAACTTCGGGAGGACAATCATATGGTAGACAGACATAACAAAACCCTAATTGCGAACATTATGGGATAAATCATAGTGGGATATGTTGAAAGATATCGGGAGCTTATCTACGTTGTGGCTCTTTTGAGCATCAAATCAGAGATTGTCCTACCATTGTAGGAGCTCAGTCTGGAGTGAGAGGAGGATCAGTGATCGAAGCGACTGTTTAGCAGAGCAGAACGAGTTAAAGTAGGATAGAGTGGCAAAGGCAAAGGTAGAGCAAGTTTTGTGGGTTCTAGTGACAGGAATGAGACATGGAGTAACCAGTCACAGTCCCAATATAGCACCTCACTCTCGCAAGACACGTGCCCGACATCCTGAAGAATATCCGAGTTCGTGCCCCGCGAGGATAGTATGCTAGAGCACTTAATCATTCAAAACTTAGTACAAATTTTTTAACCACAAACATAAAGTGCGGAAATCGATAACCAAATTAGGCCCACTTTAATTCATAAACATTTTCAATCATAGTAATACAATCATCAAAAATTTCAATAGCCATTTGGGCCCGTTAGAAATACAAAATACTTATCAAAATTTCATTACATTGCAAAAACCATATATAAACATTTCCGATTTGGAAATTTATTTCAAAACAGAATTGTTTGAATACACAAGTTACTATAATTGCAGAAGACTTAATTTGATATAAAATAAAGGAAATACTAATGCAGACGCCAACTGATCCCGACGTCTATCTTTTACCTACATGTCATAGGTATGCTCCTGTTTGTCTAACGGGGTACTCTTCAAGCTTGAAAAACCACATTGTAATTTTTGATGAGTTTTACGAACTCAATGAATGAACCATCATGGATGATTTCATTGAATCACATACACACATCACATATGCACGAATATTCATTCAAAACATCACAACTCACACAACTTGGCACAACATAGGATCTCTCAATATAGCTTTGCAAATCATTCATGGATTTCAGTCTTATATGAATGCTATATGCATGAGACTCACATTCGTTCTTATTGTTGTGACTGAGTGCCTATCACAAACTTATACAAATATTGGCCCGTAGGGCTCAGTCAAACAGAATCACGGAGCATAGCTCTATGTGCAGAATCAGAAATCACGGAGTAAAGCTCTACATGGAAGCACTTCAAACTGGCTACTCAAGTCACAACACCTTTATCTGAGCATGAATTTTATGAAATGCATCAAATACTGAATATGTCATATATCACAATTGTATACAAATGCTCAGACAAAGTTTTCACATTCATCAGACCTAAGTCTAACATTCAACTTTCGTTGAGAATCAAAGTCATTCAAGAATTCATATCAAATCAAAACACTTTCAATACATGCCCAACTAATAAAATCCTCAGACTCCAAGTCCAAAATTCAGAACTAATTCGCAAATAGTTCAGTATTGTTTTTGAAAATTTAACAAATCAAATCTATTCAAAACAAATCAATCCTAGGAAATCATCTAGGTTGACTCACACTATGCTCCAAAATGTTATTGCCTAGATGGTCCGGCAATGTCCAACTGATGTCCAATGAGTTCTTCTATATCATACAAAACACATTTACAAATATCACACTTTTTCACAATTGTACAAATATTCCTTAATGCACACGTACTTATGCAATATGTACAATGCATGTTCAATGACAATTATGGGGTATTTTATCAAGATCCTTATGAACAAATCATTTAGATATCAAAGCCCTAGTTAATACCGTGTATACTTATAATTTGGACCAATAAAAAGTAATGTGAAACCAATTACATAACTTCATTGACCACTTCAAATTTTCTTCTAATATACATACAGGTCAACTTTGCATAATAAATCTAATAAAGTAAATGGCAAAATTAGGCAATACTTCCTTCTACAAAGTTATTTCCCAATGTCTTAAGTTTCTATTGACACCAAAATCACTCAATTTGGTTGAGTAATTTGGAAGATGTACCTTAAAACGTTTCGGAATATTCTTATTCAAAAACAATTTACTATGTACAACTTCCACCCAGAAATTTAACATCTTATAGACTGAATCAAAATTATAATTTTTTATTTGATTTGTAGCCCTATATTTCTAGTTTACTACAAATTAAGAATCATATCATTTGGAATCCTACTGGTCCAAATATAATCAAAACACTAAAGTATGATCAGTAAAACAACACCAATTCATACCATTCCAATAGATTCTCTCACCTTCATTCAATCAATCTTTTTCAAAATAATTCAGAATGGTACCAATTTTTTTTAGAGTAGGAAAATGTGTTAGAAATGTATTGATTTAAGAATCAAGTCATTTGAACATCGGATGAAGAAGCTATAATAAAAAGATCAAAGTATGTTCAGAACATAACCTCCTTCGGATAAATAGGGAAGTCACGATCGTGTACATGCACCATCGTGACACTCCGGGTGGTCTTGCTAGGTCAAAATCATGAACATGCATAACCGTGACATTTCGGGTGGTCTTGCAAAGTCGTGATCATGCACATGCACGACCGTGACACTCCAGTGGACCTGCGAATCCTTTTTCTTCTCCATCGACATCACAAATTCAAACCTCCATAACTTTTGAACTAAATCTCCAAAATTTACAAACTTTATATCAATGGAAAGATAAAAGAAAGATATACAACTTTTGTGAAGACCATTTTGTCAAAATCTGGCTAGTTTGGTATAATAAATTCATGGAAGTTTCAGATCAAAAACTCAACACTGTTACTATTTATTCCCATAAAATTTCCAGACTTCATTCTCTAAAATTGAATACTTCAAATTTTTATTTCTAGTTTTTCTAATCCATTTCAAACAACTCATTCAGCATAAATTCATACTACTCCAAAATATAAAAGTTAAAATAACAAATCATCAAAAGCCAAAAATTCATATTCAACCTATTCATGCACTGTCAACTTTCTGCATTTCCAACTTTCATTCTCAATCTCCATGTTTCCTCTCAACTTCTATTTAAAAACTCATTCCCATCTTAGACCATCATTTTACAATTATTCTTCAACTCAAAAACCATTTTCTTGATCATCTCTAAAGCTTTCACTTACCCACGTAAACACATATATACTTCACATATCACATTCAGAGCAGTTGAACTGATCATTTAAAACATATATATCAATTATAAATGCAACACACATGAGACTCACTTTTATTTATTACTTTGTTGTGACCAAGTTCTTTTTTACTAGCTCATATCCCTTGTGGACACTGAGCTATATTAAAAAATGTCCTATATCCCTTAGTGGATACCAGGTACAATAGCAACTGAGTAATGTGAGCAGGATCATGGACCATCGAGCAGGACCAGGCAGAGAGCTAGCCATGCCAGAAGGGCTCATCACCAAAGCTAGGACCAAGAGACTTAAAGAGGCTCTTTATATGCATGTGGGTTTTTATCTTGAGAGAATGGTGAGCTCCAAGCCTATTGGAGGAGAGTTTAATGGAATTGAGCCCAAACTAATCTATTTAACTCAAATCCTTAGGCCGGATACACTTGGAGCTTGAAAACAAGAAGATTTGGGCTATTTTAATGCTTCATCATTTAAGCCCAAGAGCATATGGATCCAGTAGTGGCGTAACACATCATACCTATTTATTTAGTTTTTGGACTTTGTTTTTTTGGACTTTCATATATTTTAGCCCAACCTTTTATTATTTAACCTAGGTATAAATATGTGTTTTTTTAGGTCAAAATTTTTAGAACTTTAGATCAGAATTGTTGACGAGCCATCGGCTTCAATAGGGAGAAACATTATTCTTTTGTTTTCTTGTTACCTTTCGAACCATCTTTCACTTATCAATTGCTTTCCCAATTGTGGCGTGTCGATTGTTCGTTTCTTTAGGTTTTATTTTGATCATCGAGATTGTTTGGAACAAGTTTCCAAGAGGTATCGTAGAAATCAAACCTTGCGTATCCTTATTTTTTCTTGTTTGTTGAATTTGAAATTTCCATTTTTTCTTATTTGTTGAATTCGAAATTTCCATCCTTCTTAATTCTTCAAGGTCGAAAACACACCAAAACAAAACACCCATCGAAAACACCATCAAATTGTCATCGATCCTTCTGCGGTGCACGTTATTTGGTATCAGAGCCTTGGTTTGGAAGAGAATTCTTATTCAATTCCATCAAAATTCAAGAAACCGCTGCCCATCACCATCCAATTATCGTTGTATCATCAATTCAGGTGTGAATTAACTTTTGACCTAGAATTTCAATCTTTCTTCTTGTTTTTATTTTAGTTAGGGTTTTCAATTATTTGTTGAAAACTTTCGACTTATAGCAAAAAAAATGTTGAAAAAAGAGTCCGAAAAAAAAGTTCAAAAAAAATAAAAAAAACAAAAAAAGTCTGAAAAACAAAAAAAATATGAGAAAAGAAAAAGAGTTGGAAAAAAAGAAATCTGAAAAAAGTCAAAAAATTTGAAAAAATCTGGAAAAATATGAAAAAAATTTCAAAAAATTTCAGATTTGCTAGCTTATTATTGGTTATTGGTTTGGGTTGCTTGTTACTTGTTATTTGAGCTACATTTGGGAACATTAATTTGTTGAAGCTGTGGTTCCAATTGTAACTTAGATTTTAGAGAACATTGAGTGGTAAAAGGCAAGAGTGTGTGAGCTTATTTGAGGGATCATTACGTTGACTTAAACACGAGGGGAGTGATAAATTCTTGAGTAAAACACGTGAGGGAGTGTGTGAGGTTGTTTATCACTAACCTTGTTTTGTAGGTATATCATTTTATTTACAATGTCACAGGGAGGTGGTAATGATGACAACCAAGGGGGAGATGCAACTATCGCTTTTACTTTGAGAGCCATGTAGCAACAATTTGAGAGGCTCAATCTAGCCTTAAATGAGGTTAGGGGACAAATGGATGAGCTCAGACAAGGGAGACAGGAGGAACCTCAGGGCAGGCGTGCATATGTACGTCAGCTGCAACCACCACGGTATGAGCCTGAGGAGGAGGTGTTTGATGAGGAGGAGGAGGACTACGAAGAGCGCATGCCCAGGAGAGCTCGGAGAGGAGAATCCCTCAACAGGCGAGATGGAGACCTCAAATCCATCAAAATACAGATCCTAGCATTCAAGGGGAGGAATGATGTTGAGGCATACTTGGAGTGGGATAGGAAGGTTGATTTGATCTTCGAGTGCCATAACTTATCAAAGGAGAAGAAGGTAAAACTTGCTGCTATTGAAATTACAGATTATGCACTAATATGGTGGGATCTGTTGGGCCCTGATTTTCTAAATTATTTATTAAGCATGATTTGAATAAATGTTGTGGTCTTGTTAGATAAACCATTTTATTTGGAGTTTAATTATTATGCCAAAGCTAGAATTAAATTAGTGTATGATTTAGGGTATAAGATTATGGCCTAATGTAAGTAGTCTTTGGATCAAATGAAAAAAGGGGGTAGAATTGGAAGATCACTTAAGTCTAAAGGTCATAAGGCTTATGTTGGAGGGCAAAAGGGACATTTGATGATTATTATAGTGTAGAATTAGAGGAAGAAATTTGTTGACTTGGTTGAGAAAAGCGAAGCATTGTGGGTGTGAGAAGAAAAGAATAAGAGGAGAAAATCAAGCTAGGGTTGTGGAGATCTTGAAGAGTTTGAAGAATTGGGAGCTTAAACAAGTAAGTACAAGCATTCTTCCTTTCTAGATTTGTTGGATTAACCATGTTTAATGATAGTTAGAAGTGAAATGAAGTTGAATGTGTGTAGGGAGTTGTTGATGAATGGTGTATGAAAATGTTTTAATCTTTTAGGGTTAATGATCAAAGATAGATTATGATGCATTTGTGAATGATTTTAGGTTAAAATGGAGTAAAGAATGAAGTGAATATGAAGTAGAAATGATGGTTGAGGTTTAAGATGTGTTAGTTGTAGATGTTGGAAGTAAAAATATGGAAAAATGAAGTATTTCGCGTATGTTTTTGTCAAAGTTCACCGAGGCCAATTTGATGGATAAAGTTCACCGCGGCGAACTTTGACGACGAACTTTGACATTTTGGGCGAATTTTTCCTTTTTGGAAAAGTTCGCCGCAGCGAACTTTCTAGCAACAAACATATGTGGGTATTTTGAGCATAACTTTTTGTGTCGTTATCCAAATGATGTAATTTTTTATTTGTAGTAAACTAGAGACAAAGGGCTACAAATTTTGCAGCAATAAAGTTTAAATTCAGTCTATAAGGATATCAATTTTTGGAAGGAATTTGAGAATAGAATATTGTTTTAGTATAAGAGCAGTTCAAAAATGTTTGGAGTATAACTTTTGGATTTCTAAACCAAATTGAATGATTTTGATGTCATTGGAAACTTAAGACAATGGGGAATATGTTTCTAGAAGGAAGTGTTGTCAAATTTATTCATTTACCAGATCATAATGATCATGGAAAATTTGATATGAAAGTATGGATTTTGAAAGGGTTATAGTTCAATTTTAGCATTTTTTGTCATTGAAGCCTTATGAATTTCCTTTAAATGTTGTTTAAATGAGAAATTTGATTGTTATAGGAAACCAAGCAAGCCCTATCCGAAAGCAAGAGGAAAGACAACATTGAACTTGGATTTCAAGCAAAATTAGGTGGGTAATGTATTTATAGTTATTGTGTAATTAGGCGAATTCTTGCCTATATGTGTATATGTCTAAATTGCTTGATTTTTGAATTGTTATAAATATTGATAATGCATGACGAATTGTGATTATGTTATACCTTGAGAGAGGTTATAACATTTTGAATTAAATAAGAAAAAGCATGATCGTATGAGCATATGATAAAACGAATATGTGCTTTTGTTTGGGCGATAGTGGAACCATTTTATTTGTCACGTGCACGTTGACAAGAGCCTTCTCCTGGCTGCCCACTTGTGGCATATGAGCTCTGAAAATGGACTCATTCTATTCATGGTGCAAACTTTGGTTTCTCCATTTTGTTTCTATGGAACCCTCGAGCCATTTGTTTGTGCATTGCATCTTTGAATTGTCAAGCATGATGTATTTGCTCGTTATGCATAATGATTAAAGCCTATGTTATGAGTTATGTGATGACTTACTTAATTATAAGTTTTTGAGTTAATTTGAAAAAGCTTGAATTGTTAGATATATATATATACACACACACACACACATATGCTTGAATTTGTGACAAATTATTGATGGCTATAAATATATTAGCCACTGAGCTGTGTAGCAACGCATTATTTTCCCTCCTCAGGTGCGAAACAAGACGACAGTTGGTCCTTGCAGGGCATCGAAAACCCCAAGATAGTTAGAGACTTTTGTACTAAGTTAGTGACTATTTTGGATAGCTTTATAGGCATATCAACATTGAGCATCATTTTGTGTTTGTATTAAGCTTTGATATGTATGATATTATGTGAGTAAAGTTGTTTAAACTCTTTGGTTTTGTAATGACATGAAGAATTGAAGTTTCTTTTATGTGTGAGTATGTTTAGCTTGTGGTTAGATTTGAATATATATGTTTTTTTAAAAATTTTTGTGAAATTTTAGATTCTGAGTGTTTCACCGTGGCGAAGCCAAAGGTCGCCGCGACGAAGAATGACTTTTGCCGCGGCGAACTTCCCTTTGCTGCCACGTTGAGATTTCTTATAAATGAAATACTTTCCACTTTTCATTCACGCGGCTGTCCCGAATGGTCTTCTCAGTATTGAGACCCGAGTCAAGCATCTTTGGTATCCGAATTGTTGGTTGGGCTTTAGAAATGAGGTCCAACATTTTGTGGTATCAGAGCTTAGGTTTTTCCTAGGCTTAGAATGCATAATAGTATGAATTGTATGTTCTATGGTTAATTGTTGCATTATGACTTGATTAATTGCATTAAGTGACATGCATATCATGCATATATGTAGGAAATAGGATCAAAACGACTTAGAAGCTAATCGTTAGTGTTTTTATTGAAGGAGTAAGAGGCCACCTCGTAGAAGGACACGAGGAATTTTGCAAAGATCCACCGCACCTGACTCTTTGCCAAGGGAGGAGAGTACTGATGAGTCAGTAGCCTCAGGAAATGCTGAGGCTTTTGTAGGGCTTGGTAGTGGGCCTTTTCGATAACCAATGCACGAGTCACCAATTTTGTAGGAGCAAGTGCCACCACTAGATCCGAAGATGTTCCAAGCCTTTGCTCAAGCATTTGTCCAAGCCATGGTTCAGATGCCGCAGACTTCTACTCTGGTCCCAACTAAGAAAGGGAAACAATTTGACAAGTTGAGGAAATATAGGGCAATAGACTTCTATGGGACCACTGACCTAGAAGAAGCTGAGACCTGGCTGAGAAAGACAGAAAGAGTATTGGAGCAGATGGACTGTGAGGATGATGAGAAGGTGGTGTATGCTGCTAGGTTACTTCAAGGAGATGCTCTGTATTGGTAGGAGTGTGTGCCAGGGAGTCAGATGAGATTCCCAGTGCTCACATGGAAAGATTTCTTAGCAGTGTATAAGAAGTACCTATCTAAAGTGTATATTCAGCAGAAGCAGAGGGAATTTCTGAGTCTCACCTAGAGGAAAATGACAGTAAGTGAGTATGAGCATCGGTTTACACAGTTATCCCGATATGTAGTAGAGATGATGCTGAGTGAGGAAGCTAAGTATTGTCGATTTGAATCAGGACTGCACCTAGCTATTAGAGAAAAAGTAGTGGTGCATAACTTCTGTGACTTTCAACAATTGGTTGAAGCGGCACAGAGGGTTGAAAACATTGAGAATATAAAGAGTGTCGTGAACAAGAAGAGAAAGGGGAAAGAGCAATTCAAGAGGGGAGGTGGTACTTCTATGCCCGAGAGGAGTGCCAGGATTTTCCCTGTACAGTCTGAGGAGAGGATCAGTGGTGCAAGCAGGCCCAGGCCTATGAGGACTTCTACTAGTTCTCATCAAGCCTCAACTGTGGGAGGCAGTAGAAGGGAAGGGGATAAGTTTTTGTACCTAAGTGCAATCATTGTGGCAAGTTCCATGGAGGAGAATGCTACAGGCTGACAGGCTTGCTTCACATATGGAGAGAAAGGGCACATGGCTAGAGAGTGCCCTCAGTATGCAAGATAGGAGAGAGGTCAGATGCAAGTTTCAAGGAAAGCTGAGACAGTGGGGCACAAGGCGGCAACTGAAGTGGGTAGTTCTGATGCAGTTAAGAGAGGAATCTTCCAGGGAGACCCCAGGGGTAAGTACGAGCTAGGGTGTTTGCAATGACATAGGAGGATGCAGAGACCACTTTAGAAGTTGTTACGGTTACGGTTACGGTTAAATTATTTGATGCTGATATTGTTGTTTTGATTAATCCGGGGTCCACTTACTCATTTGTTTCCTCAAGTAGAACTATGTGTGGTAGGAATATGAGCCCGTTAGATACTCCTTTAATGGTGAGTACTCCAATCGGCCATTATATTGTTATTAGTCAAGTGTATAGAGAGTGTGAGATATGTATTGGTGGGGAACACTTAGCGGTGGACTTAATGTCGTTGAAAATGGGAGGCTTGGATGTAATTTTGGGTATGGACACATTAGAGAAGTACAATGCCCATCTGGATTATAAACAGAAGACAGTGGAGTTCAGATTGGACAACGGCAAAAGAGTGGTGTTTATGGAGGACAAAAAGCAAGCCCGTCTATAACTGTTTCGGCTCTGACAGAAGAGAAGATGATGAGGAATGGATATAAGGCATTTTTGGGCTATGTGGTAGACAAGAAAGTCGATGGAGGGAAGTTAGAAGAAATACCTATGGTCAAGGAATTTTTGGATGTCTTTCCCGAGGAATTACCAGGACTACCACCACCTAGGAAAATTGAGTTTCCCATTGAACCTCTTCTGGGTACTGTACCAATCTCAATTCTGTCTTACCGAATGGCTCCGGCAGAATTGAAAGAGCTTAAGGAGCAATTGGAAGAGTTGTTGGAGAGAGGGTATAATAGGTTGAGCTTTTCACCTTGGGGAGCTCCGATTCTTTTTGTGAAGAAGAAAGATGGATCATTGAGAATGTGTGTGGACTACCGAAAGCTCAATCATGTTACCATCAAGAATAGATATCCGCTCCCACGCATAGATGATTTGTTTGACCAATTGCAAGGAGCAAAAGTCTTCTCCAAGATAGACTTAAGATCGGTTACCACCAGTTGAGGATAAAAGAGTCTGACGTGTCAAAGACTTCTTTCAGAACACGATATGGGCATTTTGAGTTTTTAGTTATGCCCTTTGGTTTGACGAATGCCCTTGTAGCTTTCATGGACTTGATGATTCGAGTTTTTAAGTCTTTCTTAGACCAATTTATCATTGTCCTTATTGATGATATATTGGTTTATTCCAAGAGTGATAAGGAGCATGAAGAGCATTTGAGGATTGCCTTGGAGACATTGAGGCAGAATGAGCTGTATGCTAAATTTGACAAATGTGAGTTTTGGCTAAGGGAAGTGACATTCCTTGGACATGTGTGGATCTGAGAAAAATAGAAGCTATAGTTAAATGGGAAGCATCTAAGAATGTAGCTGAAGTGAGAAGTTTCTTGGGCTTAGTCAGGTATTATAGGAGGTTTGTGGAGGGCTTTTCGATAATAACAGCTCCACTTACCAAATTGACAAGGAAGAATCAGAAGTTTGTGTGGACAGATGAATGCCAAAAGAGTTTTGAGGAGTTTAAGTACAGATTAACGAGTGCACCGATTTTGACTTTGCCTTCGGGTAGTGATGGATATATAGTGTATAGTGATGCCTCAAGAAAGAGATTGGGTTGTGTATTGATGCAAGAAGATAAGGTGATTGCTTATGCTTCTAGGCAATTAAAGCCTTATGAGGTGAATTATCCTACGCATGACTTGGAATTAGCTGCCATAATTTTTGCATTGAAGATATGGAGACATTATTTATATGGAGTTAGTACTAAGGTATTTACAAACCATAAAAGCCTTAAGTATCTGATGAGCCAAAAGGAGTTGAATTTGGGACAGAGAAAATGGTTAGAGCTACTAAAAGATTATGATTTGATGATAAACTACCACCTGAGGAAAGCTAATGTAGTAGCAGATGCATTGAGCAGAAAATTGACTATGGCACATGTGGAGACAGTGTATGTTCCTTTGTTGAAGGAATTAGCCAAACTTTGGGTGACATTGAGGCAAGTTGAATCTGGGTGTATATTGGCTAACTTTAAAGTAAGACCCTTGTTGAATGAAAAGATCAAGGAATTACAGGAACAAGATGAGCATTTGAGCAGACTCAAAGAGGAGATTAAGAATGGTAAACCTTCTGAAATAGAGATAAGAGAAGATGGATTGATAAGGGTAAGTAACCGATTATGTATTCCAGATATGCAAGAGTTGAAAGATGAGATTTTTGATGAGGCGCACAATGTTCCCTATGCAATGCACCCGAGGAGTACGAGAATATATAGAGATTTAAAAGAGCACTTTTAGTGGAAGGGAATGAAGAAAGATATTGTAAAGTATACTAAAAGATGCTTAGTGTGTTAGCAAGTCAAAGTTGAGCACCAGCACCTTCAGGCAAGCTTAAGCCTTTGTCTATTCCTGAATGGAAGTGGGAAAAGATTACGATGGATTTCTTGATGGGGTTGCCCATAACCAACAGGAAACATGATGCAATATGGGTGATTATGGATAGGCTAACCAAGTCAACACATTTATTGCCAATTAAGCAGATAGATTCTTTGAATGCTTTGGCTAAGAAATATGTGGATGAAATAATCAGACTATATGGGATTCCAAGCTCTATAGTTTCGGATAGAGATCCCAGGTTCACCTCTAGATTTTGGGAAAGCTTACAGGAGGCTTTGGGAACTAAGTTGCACTTTAGTATAGCTTTCCATCCACAGACTGATGGACAATTGGAGAGGACAATACGAAATTTGGAGGTAATGTTGAGATCTTGTGTTATGGATTTCAAGGGCTCATAGGATGATCATTTTCCTTTAATCGAATTTGTTTACAACAATTCCTATCATTCGGGAATTCAGATGGCACCTTATGAAGTTTTGTATGGTAGGAGGTGCAAAACTCCTATTTGTTGGGATGAGGAAGGTGAAAGGAGGCTTTTGGGGCTTGAGTTGGTGCAAGTCACAGTTGATAAGATTAAATTAGTGAATCAGAGAATTAAAACAACTTAGGACAGAATGATGAGCTATGCAGATGCACATAGAGAAGAGATGGAATTTGAAGTGGGAGACAAAGTGTTTTTGAGAGCTTCTCCATGGAAAGGGGTTTTGAGATTTGAAAAGAAGGGCAAGCTTAGTCTGAGATATATAGGCCCCTATGAGATCATTGAGAAGATTGGGCCTTTAACTTACAAGTTAGCTTTGCCCCCTGAATTGTCTAAGATTCATAATGTCTTCCATGTATCGATGTTGAGGAAGTACCGGTCCGATCCTACACACATAGTTCAACCTTCAGAGGTTCAATTGAGGGAGGATTTGACCTATGAAAAGCAACCAGTGGAGATGTTGGATTCAAAGGAAAAAGTTTTGAGAAACAAGACAGTGAAGTTGGTTAAAGTTTTGTTGAAGAACCATGCAACTGAGGAAGCAACATAGGAGCCATTAGAAGCCATGAAGGAGAAGTATCCACAACTCTTCAATGACTCAGGTAATAATTTTGAGGGAGAAATTCTTTTAAAAAGGGGAGAAATATTGGGCCCTGAATTTTTTTAATTACTTATTAAGCATGATTTGAATAAATGTTGTGGTTTTGCTAGATAAACCATTTTATATTGAGTTTAATTATTATGCCAAAGCTAGAATTAAATTAGTGTATGATTTAGGGTATAAGATTATGGCCTAAAGTAAGTAGTC
>JANVCQ010688751.1:0-14140 GCA_025531925.1 Erythroxylum plowmanianum | reverse complement strand
AGATGAAATTGAGATATTGCATGATTAAGAAGAATGTCATGATTTGAGATTTGGATTTGAGGATGAATTTCCAAAAGGGGAAAATTTGTATTGATTTGTATAAGTTTGAGTAAAATGAAAAAGAAAGAAAGAAAATTTTTTTACACCGATTCAGATTGGTTAGTCTTAAGGTTTCCAACGCAGCAAGTTTGTTTTGTTTATAAGTTTACAGACCGGATGTCGGAATTTGCTTCAGTTCGTTTGAACCGTTTGTTTACTTTGGTTCCGAGCCAATTCGCTTTGTATTTCGAATCGGTCTTTGATTTCGTTTTTGGCTTTCGTGTCCGCTTTATGATTTTCTGATCCGTCCGATTCTTTTGTTTTAAGATCCGTTCCTTCGATTCGTTTCCATTTGTGAGCTGCCTTTCGTTTCGCTTTGTTTTTCGTTTCTATTTTCTGCTTTTTTGGTTGGGGTCCGGTTTCGAGATCGGGTCTCAACACAAGGTCCCCGGGAGTAGATGGATTCAATGCTTTATTCTTTCAGAAACAATGGGGATGGGTAGGACCCAAAGTGATCGAGTTCATACAGGGAGTTTTCAGGAAGGAACGTTGGGAAACCGAGTTAAATCACACCATACTAGTCTTAATCCCTAAAACTCCCTCCCCGATTAGTATCACCTAGTTTCAGCCGATTAGTCTCTGCAATGTTCTTTACAAGATAATATCCAAAGTCATTATCAATCGACTGAAGAATCACCTAAATCAGCTGGTGCAAGAGAATCAATGCAGTTTTATTCCAGGCCGCCAAATCACTAATAATAATATCATCACCCAGGAAGTTATTCACTCAATGCGCAAAAAGCAAGGAGGAAAGCGGTATTTTGCAATCAAAGTTGACAAGGAAAAAGCTTATGATTGGATTCGTTGGGATTTCATTCAAAAAACCTTAGAGTACATAGGACTACCAGAGGATCTTATTTAGGTCATTATGTAATGTGTGACGACAGTGACTATGCAGGTGACCTGGCAAGGCTTACTTTTGGATCCTTTTAGGCCTATGCGAGGTATCAGATAGGGCGACCCGATCTCTACCTACCTATTTATCTTGTGTATGGAACATCTTGGACATCTTATTTTGAGTAAAGTGGGACAAGGTCTATGGAGTCCCCTAAAATTGAGTCCTTCAGAGCCCCCCATATCCCACCTTTTCTTTGTCGATGACCTAGTTCTTTTCACTGAAGCTACGGATTCCCAGGCAGAAGTAGTTGTATAGACCATGAAGGATTTTTGTAAGGCTTTTGGGCAGTGGTTAACAAGGATAAAACTAGAATTTTCTTCTCCAAGAATGTCTCTCCGAACATTGTACATCGTATCAATCAAACCCTAGGCATAAAGAGTATGACTAATTTGGATAAATATCTAGGAGTGTCATTGTTGCATGAACCTACCACACGTCACACCTACTAGCATATCCTCGAAAACGCCCAAAGGAAACTTGCGGGGTGGTGAGCAAGGCAGTTATCTCTAGCGGGATGAGTCACCTTAACCTAGTCTGTGATTTTGGCTCTCTCGATCTTCAATATGCAAACAGTGAGATTGCCGAGGCAACTCTGTGATGATTTGGAGAAAATCATGCACAATTTTATCTATGGTTCCATAGGAGAGTAGAGAAAAATGCACCTAGTCAATTGGGAGGCAGTCTATTTGCCTAAAAAGGTGGGAGGTTTGGGTATTAAGCATATTAGGTCTTCCAACGACGCTTTCTTAACAAAACTGGGCTAGCCCTTGATTACCCAACCTTTCAAATTATGGGTCAGAATTGTACGAGCTAACTATTGACTAGACCTGCAACTTCTCCCCCATACAATATAAAGGCGCGAAGCTTCAAGCTTTTGGAAGGGACTTTTAGCAACTTGGCATTTTGTGCGACAAGGGTTAAAATGGAGGTTGGGAAATGGTAGGTGAATCTCTTTTTGGTTGGATGATTGGGCCAAGGACTGGGGCCTCCTGCCCCTGGTGGCAATTTCTCCTATACCTGAAGACATTCTATATGCTAAAGTAGCGGATCTGACACACGAAGCTGGAAACTGGAAGTGGAATTTGTTCCAACATTACCTCCCTTCCTTAGTTTGTCTGGATCTTGTAGATATAGTCCTGAATGAAGAAAGATCAGCGGAGGATACCATGAGGTGGGGTCAAACTGATAATGGATGTTTCACAGTAGCATCAGCCTACGAGTTAATTGAAGGCAGCACCACAGATACAAATGCTAGCCTCTAGGAGCTAATCTGGAAATGGACGGGGCCCCAACAGATCAGAGCGTTCCTTTGGTTACTGTGCAAGCAAAAGCTTCTGACCAACCAACAAAGAGTGGCTCGTCATCTTGCTACAGATAGCAGTTGTCCCATATGTGGACAGGAAGAGTCCACAATCCATGTCGTACGGGATTGTTCGAGGGTTCAAGCATTTTGATGAAAATTTCCCCTGGGGCTGGGTGATGTGACCTTCTTTCAACAAGAAGTAGCTGTATGGGTGAAATCCAACCTTATGGAACATTCCCACGAGATGCATGGGGAATGGGCTACTATTTTTGGAGTCGTTTGCTGACTGTTATGGAATTGGTGAAACAAAAGCCTCTTTGAAGCTGATTTTGTTTGGTCGGAGGATGGTACAAGAGTAGTAATGGATTGTGTGGAGTGGATAGTTAGGGCATGAGCAGTGGAAAACTGTGTGTTTCCGAATCAGGTTCTCTCGGTAGGCAGTCTAGTAAGGTGGTCCAAACTGCTGAAGAATTGGGTCAAACTCAATATGGATGGGTCGGTTAAATAAGGATTGTCCATAGCTATTGTTGGGGGTTTAACTCGTGACTACACCGGCCAATGGTGCAGTGGGTTTACACAACATATTGGACACAAATTGCCTCAAGTTGCTGAACTCTGGGGAATCCACTCGAGTCTATCATTGGCTTGGTCAATAGGGTACTGCCGAGTCATTGTCGAAGTGGATTCCCTAGAAGTCATTAATATCCTTTCCTTTTCAAGGATAGAGTTTACTGACCATATTTCTTTGCTAGTAGGTACCCGGGAGTTACTCCAACGAGATTGGGAGACATAATTGTAGCACGTGCACCGAGAAGGGAACCAGTGTGTAGATGACTTGGCTGCCCTTGCAGTCCGATCCAGCCCAAGCATACATTATCTTCAAGAACCACTGTCGTCAGTAGTAGAGTGCTTCCTTCGGGACAAGCAAGGAGCTTTGTATCGCAGAGCTATGGGCTAGCTAGTTTTTATTCGGGCTTTGTTTTCTCCTTTGTATTAAAAAAAAGAATATGCTTATTCTACTAAAGGGTGTTTGACAATATGAATATAACTATCCAAAGACCAAAATAAGAGTTGTTTGGTTAAAAAATGGTTAATTATAAAAAAATTCCAAACTTTCGTCAATTTTTTAATTATAACCTGAATTTTAAAAAGTAGCAAGAAAATTCAAATTTTTATTTTTTTCAATTTTAGCCTAGACTTCAAAAAGTAGCAATAAAATACTCAATCTTTCAATTTTTTTCAATTCTAGCCCGATGTTAGTATTTCTGTTAAGTTTGTTGAGGTGACTTCTCGCGTGTTTCAAAAATCTTAACTATTAATACACGTCAGTCAAAATTAACACAACAAATGAAGATTAATGAAACGATGTCGTTTAATCACATAAATAAAATGACGGTATTATTTAAAAATGACCTAAATCAGATTACGCAGCCTTGATGACCTTAAGCTTTGGTTTCAATTTTTCCCTTCGTTTTTAACTTATTCTCTTGATGCTCTCTGTTGGACCCCATTTCTGGAGCTCAAATTTTCGGAGACAAAACGGAACCCGTCATCCAATAATGGTGGTGTGCCCACAATAGTTGAACATCAAACAATTAAAATTTAGAGAATCACAAGCCAAAATCCAATTATATTTCATAAATGAATTCTAAAAGAGTTTATACAAGCTCATTTCAAAATACAAAACAAAAAAATACGAAATACACACGATACAATATGAATGCTTATGCTTAAAATGATTCTAAATTACAAAATTTCCTAAACTAACTTCATTACAAAAGTCTCTAACTATCTTGGAGTTCCAAGGCCTTGCAAGGATCGCTAATCTTCTCCTTCTGCACCTAAGGAGGGAAGCGTGGGGTGAGCTACATAACTCAGTGGCTAATATATTTATAGCCATTGGCAATTGACTAAAGTCAAGCATATGTGTGTATATATATATATATATATATATCTAGCAATTCTAGCATTCATACTTTATTCAAGCAATTAAACATTCATAAAATTTAACTCCAAACTTAATACACAACATAACTTCAGCCATTTAACACTGTCACTTTATCATGCACCATACTTGAACATCTAAAGATGTAATGCACATCAATTGGCTCGAGGGTTCTGTGAATAAAATAGAGAAACCGAAGTTTACTTCGTGAATAAAATGAGTCCATTTTTCGAATCTTGTGGGCCACAAGCGGGCAGCCGGGAGAAAGCTTTACGTCGACGTGCACGTGACTACGAAACGGGTTCCTCTCTTGCCTAAACAGAAGCACATAATCATGCTCAAATCATTTTATGAAGTGCTTTCATACTTTTCATGTTCTTTCCTTTCTATTTATACAAAATGCTATGACATATTTCACGGCATAACATTGATCAAAATCACAATTTAATTATATCAAAATATTATGTATTTTCAACAAGTTAATTTCAAACAATTTAGCACATATTCACACATAGGCAAGAGTTTGCCCAATCACACAATAACTGTAAATACATTACCCACCTATTTACTTGCAAAAATCTAAGTTAAGCTTGCCTTTCTTCTTGCTCTTGGATTGTCATCCCTTAGTCTCCTTCAAACAACCAAGTTCTCATTCAATACAACATTCCCATAGAAATTCATAAAACTTCAAAAAAATAATAAAAATGAAATCAATGCTAAGTTGGGCTTAGGCTTAACCTATCCATAGTCTATCTAGGTTGGAAAAACCAAAACCTAGTTTAGAAATCTATAAAAATTCATCTAGGGTTTCTCCTCTTTCTTCCTACACAAACTCATTCTCTTCTCTAATCCCTTTTTGTTTTTCCACTAAGCAAGAAGAAAGATGATGCTTACCTTAGGTTTAGCCCAAATCTTCTTCTTTCTCCTTTTTCCCTAGCTTCCACGCACTCTTCTTTCTTTTCTCTTCTCTTCTCACGACTTTCTCTTCTTTTTTCTAACTCCCATGATTTCCCTCTTCTTCTTTTAAATAATACCACATTATGCTTGCTCTTCCCTTTTTAGCATTCATTTAATTGGTTCTCCCAATTTTGCCCCTTTTTGTCCATCAACTACTAACATCTTAACTCCTTATTTTGATTAGGTAAATAAAGAAATCTGATAACACTTCCTTCTAGAAAAATGTTCCCCATTTTCTTAAGTTTGTAATGACACCAAAATCATTTAATTTGGTTTAGAAATTTGGAAGATACGGCTCAAACATTATCAAGTTGTTCATATTCAAAAATAATATACTATGCACAACTTCCATCAGGAAATTCAACATCTTAGAGACTAAATCATAATTTGACTTGTTGAGACAATTTGTAGGTTACTCTAAATAAAAAATTATCTCATTTGTATCACTACAGAAAAAGTTATGCTCAAAATACCGAAACATATTCAGTAAAACAACACCAGTTCACACCATTTCAACTTATTCTCTCACTTTTGTTCAATTAATCTTTTTTAAATTAATTAAGGATGATACAAATTTTTATGGATAGGTAGAGAAATGTCTTAAAAATCCAATGCTTTAAGAATTAAGTCATTTGGATATCTAGCGAAGAAGTTATGGTCAAAAGAAACAAGACTGTTCAGTAAAAGACAAAATCCCAAATGCAAGGTCGTGCATTTGCACGACGATGCAAATTTCTCTTCCGCTCCAAAATCGCCGTCACGCTTTTGCACGACGGTTATTTTTGCCCAACCCTCAAAGTCACCATCTTGCTTTTGCACGATGGTGCTTTTGGCCTAGAATCTTAAGCACGACGGTGTTTTTCCACTTCTTCTTCTTCACCAACATCTCAACTTGAAAACTCCATAGCTTTTGATCTAGAACTCCAAATTTTGCATTATATCAATGAAAAGCTAAAAGAAAGATCTATAATTTTATGAAGACAATTTTATCAAAATATGCCTATATCAATCTAGAAAATTCATGGAAGTTCAGATCGAAAATTTAACTCTCTCCTACTATTCATTCCCAAAATTTTCAGACATCCAATTTTCAAAAACCTACATTTCAAATTTTTATTTCTAGTTTTTCTACTCCATTTCAATCAACTCATTCACCATAAATTCATACTACTCCAAAATATACAAGTTTAGTAAAAAATCATCAAAAACTCAGAATTCATAATCAACCTATTCATGCTCTGTTACTTTTCTGCATTTTCAACTTTCATGCTCAATCACTATTCTTCCTCTCAACTTCCATTTAAACTCAATATCATCTATAAACAAATTATAGTCCATGATTAATCATAAACACTAATAACATAACATATACACATATACGCACTTATCATCAACTTACTACATTCACTACCTTAATCTTTTATATTGTTTCAAATTCAAGAATTCTCCTTTTTCTTTACTCATGACTAATCACTAACAATTTCTCATTTAATAATTCTAATTTCCAAGAAAAGTTCGGGGTCTAACACTTTCGCCCTTCGATTTTCACGCAATCCCGACGTTCTCACATTAAAGACTTTAGGAGAATGAACTAAAAGTAAAGAGCTTACTGGTACAATACACCATAATGTGAGAGTAGTTTGGGACGTTAGAAGAATAAACAAAAAACAAAGGGCTAAGAGCATCAGGAGAAAATTAAAACTTTTGAGCATTTTATTGTTACTTTTTAAAGTTTAAGCTAGAATTGAAAACTTGAAAGGTTGAGTATTTTATTGCTATTTTCTAAAGTTCGAACTGTAATTGAAAAATTGACAAAAATTTGAATTCTTTTTTAGTAATTAACCTTAAAAAAAGATGTTCTTGACCTAAAACAAGAGTTATTTGGAAATAAAGGTACACATATTCTAATATTAGAATAAGGTATATTTATCTATTCGATTAAAGTAATCTAAAGATAAATATAGTTATCTTTAATTTGAAATAGAGTATTCCAACATATTATTACCAAATAAAAGTTTTAAAATTATCTTAAAATAAAAATTCAATTCTAAAATTAAAGTATTAAGATTGATAATTTATTGTTTCCTAATTTAATTTTAAAAAAATTAATTTTCAATATTATAATTAATTAGTTTTAAGTAGATTAAAATTAAATAATTAGACTCTTTAAAATTAAGAAAATTGTTTTCTTAAGTAATTAAGAATAGTGTTTCTTAATTGAATTAATTTATTTCAATTTTATTGAGATAAGTTAAATTTATGATTTTATTTGTTTAGATAATTATTAATTTATTAATTTAGAAATTGTTTCTTTATTTATGAATAACAAATTTCTTGATTTATTAGAAAAGATATTTCTTGTTTAAACTTTGCAAAGTGTTTTCATTTATTAATTGAAAAAAATGAGTTTTTTAAATAATTTTGAAAGTTAATTTTCAAATTATTAAGAAAAACTTTTCTAATAAACTAAGAAATCAATCTCTAAATAATAATAAAAATGATTTTCTTAGTTAAATAAAAGGTTTTATTTAATTTTAAAAGTATTTTCCTTTTAATATTAGAAAATATTTTTCCAATTAAGGAATAGCAAATTTTAATTAGATTAAAAATAATTTTCTAATTAGATTATAATATGTTACTTATATAATTTTGGAAAAAGAGTTTTTTCAAATTATAATAAGTAAAAACCATAATTTATTGAAAATAGTTTTCAATTAAATTTTGTTAAAGGAGTCAGGATAATTGAAAATAATTTTTAATTGGATTTGAAATTTTTTTAGATAAAATTAACTTTCGTTTTAGAATAGGAACTTAGTTTATTTAAGAATTAGTGAGTAATCTATTTTTATTTTTCCAAAGAGTTGGAAATATTATTTTAGATTATAATTATCAATAACTAGAATCAAACGAAACTTGATGTTTTATCCATATAATTTGATTATGAGTGCATAAGTTGCATATTTTAATATACATTTGATATATTATGCATGTTAAATTATATATTTTATATGCATGATATTTTACATGCAATTTCTGTTTGATGAGATGAACAAAATTAAATCCCTTTTTAAAAGTACATGTTTTGAACATGATTGTGCCTTCCATTGTTATAAAAATAAACCAGTGTTCAATTTATTATTAGGCTTGTTGAGGAAACTCAAGCTTGCTTTAACCTAAATATGTTTAGTCTTATGATAATAGGACCTAATTAACTAAATTTGTGTGATTTGGATGAGCAAATTCATGATCACATGAATTTAGAAGCATGGTTAGGATAACATATAAGACATATTTTGGCAAGAGTTATTATTTGACGGATCTAGGCTTCATATAAGATGTGATTGATAAGGTTATTATCTACTTAATTTAAATGTAGTTAGGTTGCTGAACAAACTCAAGATCAACTAAATTTTAATAAGATTCTAGCCACTAGAAAGGTCAGAGTAATCTTTCTGAATACTAGTAAAGGCTATTATTTCGAATAAAATAGTAGAATTAACTAAATACATGATTAAAGTTCTAATCTCATTTAGTAGTTATGGTATGTTGTTTTTTTTTACATTTATATTTTGTACTAAGTGGAAATTATCTTCTTTAGTACAAATTGATATTAAAAGTTAATGAACTAAATTTCTTGGACATAGGATTATGTTTAAGAAGAGTTCTTAAAGTTATAAAAGAAAATTATATGTCTATTATGTAATTTTGCTATTAATCCTTGTTGAGAATTTGATGTTAAAGTTTTAGAGATATGTCAAAATCATGCAAATGACAAAATGTATTGATATTTTGAGTTAAATAATGTCTTAAAAACTTGATGACAATATATAAGATTTTTTTCCGAAAATTTTGATGACAACATATAAGATGCATGTCAACATCATGATATCAAAATGATCCATGGAGTAGAGCTGAAAGGTATAGTACCTTAATGAAATTGTTTTATTCAGTTTACTTTACTAAAAGCATAAACATGGACATCAAGTAATTACTTTGCCATAGTATGATAATAGTTCTCATAAGAAGAAAACGATTGCACGACTTTTCTTACTTATACGTGATATTATAAGATCATATGTATTTTAGTTCATGTTTATGAGTATTTGGTATTGAATTTAGATTCAAAATTATTATAATGTTCAATGCATGATATGAAATAAAATATTAAGTAAAAGCAGTTGATCCAAATTTATGCAAATAGTTTGTATGTGTTGAATCAAAAGAGACTTATGCTTAACATAAGTGCCAAGAATACAAAGTTTGATAATCGAAACTATTCTTTTATGCCACGTTGGCTAAATCAACGTGATGAGAAGCATAAAGTTACATATAATGATATATGTATCCTTTTAATTATGAGTTGTATGAAACTTGTTAAGTTAAAGACTAACCAAATCAATGTTTGGTGAAAGGATTATAATGGTATTGAATTTTTAAATTTATACATGTGATGTATTAGATGGAATAACAATTTATAAAAGGATGATACTTATATTTCATTATATTACTAATAACTTTAAGTGATATAGTCATGTGTATTAAATGAAATATTGATTTAAAAATTTTGAAAAGTTCAAATTGTTTAAATATAGGTAAAATTAAGCATTAAGAATGTTGAAGAACATCGATGATATCGTTGTGGTAAGTTTTAAATTTTTGGTTATCTATAAGAAATGAAATTCTCTGGTTAATAGCTTCACAACAAAATTCCATAAGCTTGTGGATTTATATAAGGAGGAAAATACAATATGAGATATTGTTTGTTGCAATATTATTTTTCCTATAGCTATGCTTGGTATAATGACTTAACTTTAATAGTTCCAATTGAATCAATTAGCAAGATTTCATATTAGATATGAAACGTTAAGTCTTTGTAAGAGTCAAAGTTAACGATTTAAGGATGTGATGCTTAGCTGAAGCATATATTATTCACTAAGTTTAAAAATAAAGTGGGTAGTAAAACGTTATGAGATATCCTAAAGGTTGGATATAATCTTACTGATCTATTGAACAAATTTTTTATTTCAATGTATATTTATAGAAGAATGGTTCTTAAGATAAGTAGTCTGAGCAAGAAGAAATTTTACAAGTTTCAAATCTTATGATAGTACATTCAATTGGAACTAGTGCCTTTATTAATACATTTGGTGTATAGTTGAAAGGCTACGAGATATTCAAACATTCACTTTTGTGATGAATTGTAAGAGTTCATTTTGGAGATAATTGTAAATTTATCATGCCTACAAGGAGTTTAGTGGGAGTATATATCATGACTCGGAACCACATCGAGCATATGACAACTACCGGATACCCAGGCTAAGGATACTCACGGTACCCTTAAACCAACTGTTGTATTTTGAAAATCCCAAAACACAATTAAAATACCTGTAAATCAGTTTTAAACGCACTTCTATATTCAAATTTAAAACTCTACCATAACTTCTGAACTTTTAATTCCACTTAAGAGCAATCTCAACAACAGTACAAAAGGTTCATACATAAAGTCATTTACAAACTACAATATAGTCAAAAATTAATTTAGAAAATCATAAAACATATTAACATATCCAACTTAATAAAAACAGTTTATGAGCCACTATACAATAAAAGTACAAAATAGAGACTACCCACGTGTGGTAATGCCTCGAAAATTTCAAAAGATTGTACGATACACTTAAAACTTCAAACTCACTAAAGTAACCTGCATGGTTGGAAAGCGGAGGGGGTGAGTACACTATGTACTCAATGAGTAGGAAAAATATATATCGCAAACAAAATTCAATACATACCAAAACGAACTAGATAACTTTAGGATGGGTTTTTCACATATCTAGCATGCACAAAACCACCTATGAAGTGAACATACATGACATAAAAATACATAGGCCTAGCCTATGAATCAACATATATTGGTTAGGAACCACATAGGCCTAGCCTATTAATCACTCATCTAGTAAACATAGGTTCCAGTTCCAGTACACAAAAACAAAAAAGCATCACATATAAAAATCAAATCTTGTCAGGAAAACAAATCTCAGAATTGACCAAAACAATTATGTGTGTCGCCACTAGGTAGCCAAACTAGTGTGCACAACTACCGATTCCTGATGTTGGCTCGACTTTCATCCTTGGTGAGTCCGAACTATGGTCAATAAGAGTGTCATGACCTTAAGTGATGACCTCATCGGTGACTAGACCTCTAAGTGTACAATCACTCGCAAGTCCCATAAAAAGGTGTCGATATGGGGACTAGAATTTTATATACCAGCATCAAGGATATGGGGTCGCTTAATCTGTTGTGCCTAGCACACGATTGATCAATCGCTACCTTACCAATTACAAAAATCATATACACATATTAAGTACTAAAATCAAGTAAGACATCATGCCTTTATTTATCGGTCCAACGGATAAAATGGAACCTTACCTTGACTCTAAGCCAAAATAGAACACATACACGAAGCATACATGACTCGATTATGCATATGTAAATTCCAAAACATTATTTTATATAATAAAAGTCATGTTTTGCACTCAAAGTGCAAAGTTGTTAAAAAATGTAGTTCCAGAAAATAAAACGTTGTCCTTGCACTTCAACTGCAGGTTTATTGAAAACAATATTATTTCTCAAAATATGTAATAAAAACATCAGTTGCATTCCAAGTGCAAAGAGTTATTTAAAACAATTTTGATTTATAAATACACAAATATACTAGTATCCATTTGAGATTCAATTATACTATGCATTACCTAGGTTCAAAATTCACATACAAGTCATCATACATGTCTTAGGATGTCCTAATCCCATTTGAGAGTTATTGTTTCCCCAACTCTCTTCAAAAGAAGGTTTACAATCCCTTGAATTAAGCAATCCTCATTACGAGCTCTTGATCCACAGCTCTCGAGCCTTTATACAGACAAATACACAATGTATTTACTACTCAAACATGTATCTCATATTTATACACCACTACAACCAAATTCATCCTTAATAAATCATCATAAATGTTATTCTAATATATGTCAATAGGCTAATAATTCACTTACTAATTCAACTCAATGTCTCCTCAACCATCAACCTAACCTAGCCTTATATGTAATGTTTACATCCTTTTCTTCCTAATGTGCCTTTATAAATAAGCTGTGTTCCTTTAATCTTAACACTCTCTACAAAAAGCCAAATGCCATGATTCTTGTTCCTTAAGAAACTAGACTTCCATTAGTCTTAATATATCTAAAAATTACACAAACAGTATCTCCCTTCAAAATATAATCTGCATCCAAATTATGTCCTATTTTTGGTAAGAAACAGATTGGCAACTAATATTCAACCATCAATAGATCATTATCAATATATCTCCTAACAAAACCGTTTCATAAAAACATTAATAAGACATCAAAAATCATTTTTCATGTTTTATACTTTCACTAATTCGGACTCTAACATCCTAAAAAATTAGGAAATAATGCAAGGTTCCTGCACAGGGGTCTATCATAGGTAGTATTAGGGAAACAAGCATAACTAGAGCCCTAGTCACTATTTTGTCAAACAACTTTCACAGAGCTCAGGTTAAGACCTATATCTACAACTTTCATTCTTTAAATTTCTTCAAATTCATCCTCTAAGAATATGAAAGATAGATCGAAAGAGAAAAATGAAATTGAAACTAGAATTTCAACTTACCTTGATAACTTCTTTCCTTCTCCTCTTCTCTTCCCCTTTTTCTCTCCTTCTCTTCTCATTTTCATTTTTCTCCCTCTTCTAACCTTATGGCCAACCTTCACTCTCACTTCTTTTGCCTTTTTCATCCATTTTCTCTAGAATATTCAAAGGAAGTCAAACTAATCCATATGTGACCATTTCGTTGGTCCATGTGTTACCATTCTATTAGTACATATGTTATCCTTCTATTGGTCCATATGTTACTATTGTATTGGTCCATGTGTCATTTATTTTAGGCTCCACATGTCACTCATTTAAGCTTCCATATGTCACTACTTGTAAGGCTACACATGTCACCAATTATAAGGCTGCATATGTCACTAATTGTAAGGCTACAAATGTCACTAGTTGTAAGGCTATATATGTCACCACTTGTAAAGCTACATACGCCACCATTCTATTACTCCATATGTTACAAGTCTAACATGCCATTTGTCACGTTTCTTATAACTTGAAAGACTAAGTACTGTTGTTCTTTTCCTAGTTCTCTTTTTTGTAGCTATCTTCTTCAAGCTTCTTTTTCACAGATTTTTTCATCAAACCTTCACGAAAGATACATCTTGCTTTCATTTGTCAATTAACCCTCCCACAAACCTAAACCAACCCACCTTTAAGATGATGTACATGAATGGTATGAGAAATTAGAACTTCTTGAGGTTTTGAAGAATTTGAAGTTTTATTAGGTAAGTACATGTAAATCTTTATGAGTTGTTTGTATATGAGATAAATTTAGTGCTTTATTGACATTTTATGAACAAGAGAAAAATGGACATTTTTCATGAACACTGTAGATGAAGGATGATATTTTGATATTTTTGTTTGTGTGCTTTGAGGATAAAAATGTTATAAGAGAGTGTTGAAATAATTTTGGAGTTGAAAGATCAATGAAAACATGCATGAGATGAGTGCAGAAATTCATGAAATATGATATTCGTATATGCTCTGTTTTCTCATATATATATATATATATCTGTTTTCTCATATATATATATATATATATATATATATATATGAGAAAACAGAGCATATATGAATATCATCATATAAAGATGAACTAAAAATAAATTTAGGGGTAAGGAATAAGTGTAAGGTGATGTTTGGAGATGAGAAAGAATGATTAAAGTTGGATCCCGTTTCTGGAATCCAACCTCTTAACAAATACCATCATACCTGAGTGTAGTTCCTTGAAATCTCTTCTTACTCTGATACCAAACA